>WBMV01007638.1:1178673-1278531 GCA_013396655.1 Campylorhamphus procurvoides | reverse complement strand
AAAAAAAAAAAAGAAAAAACAGACATCAAAGAAGGTAATATCTTCAGCATATGTGGCATTTGCAAGTGACTTTCCATATTTTAAAAATGTTCCATCTCTTTTTCTTTGTAATATAATGCTGCTTCCTAATTTAATAAATTTCAAGATAATCTTTGGCCTAAGAAATTACTGGAATAAACCTAAGAAAACTGTAACACTAAGAGATATTTGCAAAAGTTAACCTTAGCATCTAAACTGCCAAGAGAAGAACTTTCTTCCAGTTTTGACATCTGTCTCTTATTTTTTTAACAATGGCTTTAAGTCATTTCACAGCTGTTACACAGCATTTTTATCAAGTCCATATTTTTATATCTCCTAAATTGTATCCCCAACATTTCTTCAAGATATGTACTTCTTTCTTACTTGGTAACCCTATTTTTTTCATCCCAAAAGTGTCATAACCATTGGAATGAGTTATATGTGTTTCCAAGGGTAGATACTTGGATGTTCATGTTTTATGTGTAATATGTGTTATTGTAGTATGTTAATTCAAAGTAATTTGGAGGCAGAAGGGTAAGCCACCAGCCTGTTGATGAAATCCAAATCACAGTGCTGATTGTCATCCCCCTGTTTCTGTGCCTTAACTCTGGGACATGTCATGAATTTACCATGCATCAAAACAGCATTGTGTTTATGTGCTTAGTAGTCTATGGTAAATGTGAAATTATGAGCATAACTGAGTAGAGTCTTTATCAGTATAGGCTAAGCTGAGCCCATCTAGTGTATTGCTTGCCACCAAAAGGTCAGTTTCTCTGCCCTAGTTCTATCCTCTACTCCCCCTCCTATACTCTCCTTAATGCCTTCTACCATGTGTGGCTGTTGGCAGGTTTTTCTGGGATCTGCTTTAGCTGAGATAGCTAAAACTAATCAAACTGGTTTGGTTTTCTTCTATTTTAGAAAATTAAAGGAGTAGTACAGGGATATTTCATCAACATTGCTTTGAAAGAGTGAACAGAGAAGGAATAAGTCCATAAATCACTTGGCATGTTCCATAGCCCATATTTTTAATTCAGATCTTTGACTCTAGCCATGAGCACTTTTTTCTTCTTTTTTTTTTTAAACCTGCACTTTGTATATGAAACAGAGCCTTTTGTTCCCTTATGTGCTTAGAAGTAAAGTGAAGTCCTGAAAATGAGCTGTGTTGCAATTTATCTTTTATACCTTTGAAAGGTCGTTTATATCAGTTCACTCTAGATATTTGAAATCCTTTTGTATTAATAGTTTGAGACATCTTGAGTTAAAATGTTCTGCAGGAAATCAAACCAGACTAGGTTCAGATTTGTGATAATCAGTTAATTTCAAACTGTTTCATACCAGAAAACAAGACTGGAGAGAAGTATATGTTGTAGGAAGGCGTCCCATCCCTGATCCGGTTTCTCTTTTCCCCTGTACATCCGTGATTACCTACAGCCACCACAGTAGCATCTGAACAAATCAGATATCAGTGTAGACATGCAGGAGTCTGGGATGTGCTCGTATTGCTGCTCATGCCCACAGGTTCATCAGAGCTATTTTCAGGAAGCTGCAGGTGGACCAGACTGGTGGTGGTTCACTGGACGCAGCCGCGCAGCGGCCAAGCATTGAGGCTGAACTTTTCCTCTGTGTGGCTCGTGCCACAGCCGGGGAGCAGTCTGTAGTCTGTAATTTTTACAGAGAGCTATTTCCTAGTTAAATCACTTTTTTAAGCCTGTCAGAAGAACTTATTAATCTGAATAGAGTGTGAATGAAACCAGGAAACTTCCATTAGTTCAAAAGCAACTGTACAGACTTTTATATAGAACTTTTATGCAAAAGAAAACAGATATACTATTTCACATCATTCTGTGAACTCTAGGTTATGTGTTGAAACAGTACTGAAAGATGTAGTTGAAAGATCAGAGGCATTTGTTTCAGTAAATAGCAAATAAAATTTTACCTCTTGCTATTATTTGATGTATTTTGCATTTTTTTTAATGTGTCATACATAATGAAGTTAAATTTATTATTCTGGATCACTCACCTTTTCAGGATTTTTAGTTCCTGTATTTAAACTCATTACATTCACTTTACTTCAGTTGTTACCATTTTCCATGCCTCTCCTCAACAAAGATGGTCTGTGTAGTTCCAAGGGAAATGGAATGAAGTCACTTTATGGAAATGTTTGTCATATAATAAACATTATAAAAGGAGGGTAAAAATGGAGCATGAAAGTTAGAGAAAGAAAATTGTTAGCTATTGGCAATAGCTGAGAGTAGAAGGAAGTGTGGCATCAGGAAAATGTGCAAGAGAAAAAGAGGGTGAAGTGGAAAGCTGGAAATGAATTCACATACCCATCAACAGTGCAAGGTCAACATCCCTGTTTTCACTGTTTATGTCTGTGTTTAAAACAATGATGCTGTAGATGCTCCTACAAAGAACCTGTCAGAATGCAGTGAGGTACTTTGTCAAGCAAATGTCCCTGCAGCCCAGTGTGCTGACTTAGAGTAGCCCTAAGCAGATGCTTAGAGAAGAAGAGGAATAGGGTAGACATCCTAAAAGATGAAAAGGTCAAAAGGCTGTTCAGTTTGGTTTTAATTTCCTGTTTGAATGCTTAGAGATGACAATACTTAAGTGTTTAAGTACACTTAGCACGCTTTTCATGTCCTTATAAAAATTTAGTTTCTTGCTGTCTTGATTTTGTCAGGAAAAAAAGCTTTAAAGATAGTTTTAGATATTTTCTCCTCTGAGCATTTTTCATGTCTTAGATTTTGAACATGGGGACACTTTTTCTACAAGAAAATCAAACCAGCTTAACATCAGTATTATGTCTTTTCTTTTGCGTCTTTTTGAAAGTGATCTGATACTTGGGTAACTGAAGTGCTAATATGCTACTAAGGACATAATAGTCTTGTTTGAGTTATGTAGATTATACTTAGACAACCTTGACCCAATGGCTTGTTAGTTTCCCTGTTTCATAAAATGGGGTCTGATTCCTATGTGCTGTTCATTTTGGAAACAGAATAATCTATCAATCTTTGTATTCATCCCCACCATGGTGTAAGAGCACCTGCTAGTTGCTGTGTGTTATATTTGCACATATACTGTCGTCTGCAGAGTGACCTTGCAGAGGATTACAATGCTCCTTTAATGCCACCCATCAGGGTGGCTGTCCTAAAAATAACCAGATAATGCTACTAAATGTAATGCCTTAAGCACATGGACTGCAGCTACAGCCTACTGCACTTCCTTATAAACACCAAACTATCATCTGAAATAGTCACATTGTGGTTGTTTTGGTTCTGACTGCTAGAGTTGATCATGGCATGCAGTTTTGCTCTCCATGGCCTATTCTGTTGTTGAAAGAATCCCATGGGTACAGTCTTTTTCTTTTCACCTGTTTGCCACAGTATGGGAGATGACAACCTCTATTATTCAAAGAATTCATGTATCCTTTGATGCTGGGATAGGGGCCTGTGAGCAGTGGCACTTGTGAAACATTACCCCCAAAAATTGCTACCTACTTATATCCTGAGACTTAAGTAGATTATGTTCTAATGGATTGCTTACTACAGGTTTAAAGCTTGTCTTTGCAAAAGACGGACATTCTTAGTTTAAGAGCTAGATGTTTTCCCCCAACATTGTCATTACTCTACTTTTCTCCTTGATGCAATCGCTGAGTAGAGTTCTTTGGGTTTGATTTTTTGATACCACTTTCTTCTGAAGCAAGTATCAGTGGTGGTTTCTGTGGTCTATACATATTAAGTGTTAAAGAAAGATAAACACTGAGCTAAAAGATAACCTTAGTATGATTTAGCCAAATACTTGTTCCTCTATTTCATATTCAGTAATTATTTTCAGTAGATTTATTCTTTATCTGAATTGTGTGGTATTTGTCTTTTCCCATGTTTCACAAAAAATAATTGATAATCTAACCATTGTTAGGGTGGAGTTGTCTCCAAAACACCACTGTCATAATTTACATGGCTGATTTTTCCATGAAGGACCTTAAGTGTGATTTCGTATTTATTCTCAACCGAACTCTGATCACTGATTTCTTTCTCTAATCTAAAGTGAAATTTTATAACATCCCTGTTTCTGGGTCATTGTGTGTTTGTGATACCCACGGTAATGCGATCCAGAGACAAGAGTTACCTGTGATGGTGCTTCCTCTCTCTGGTGGTAAAGTGGAGGACTGTTATCACAGCTGATGTGGACCAGCCATGCCACCCAGACTGTGAGGAAGCGGATGATACTGCAGATTGTAAATATAAAGTACTGCTGTTGTATTTGCTAGTTGAATTGTTTTTGCTTTCTGTAACAATTTTTAAGGCTATGGTCAGTTTTTCAGTAATGTCACTTCTCCTACCCCTACAGTCAAAGCACACAAAAAGTACTCCGGTGAAAGGATTGGCATTTGTCATTCAAGAGGAATAGTACTTAAAAAAGGTTGTGAAGTAACTTTTCCGAAAACTGTGTAGTGAGTGAGCATTAGTGAACTATTTCAAATGACAATTAAATGTATGGATAGAGTAATTAAGCTGATTCAAGCTATGGGGACAGCAAGGCAGTGAGTGCTTTAAGATTACAAAAAGCTGCAGAAAAATCACTTATCAGTCAGTGAGGAAAGCAATCATAGATTCATATAGATTATCTGAATTGGTTTAGTGGGCAACTAACCCTTTTTTCATCTCCCAAATAATAATGGTGAATTCCAATCTAAATCTAATTTAAATTTGTCAAAGTAAGACAAATTTATCAAGTCTTTCATAATCTTGGGGCAGAATCATGAAATGCTTTGAATTTGACTCAGAAAATTACTTAATGCAAAAATAAATACATATAATCCTGTTTCTTGGAAAGTATTAAAAAATGAAAATTCATCGCTTGGAACTGCTGATGTGATTGGTAATAAATAAGAAACTAGACTGTGAGGAATTGCATGTGGGATGTTGTTAAGTAATTTATAACAGCAAGATAAGGCCAAGTCCACTGGAAAATGGTAGTAACATGGAAAAGGATAGAGATATGCCATTTCTCATGTGCTTGCTGAAAGTCACCAATTCCGAAGAGAAGTTGTAAAAAAACACATGGACACTAGATAGCAAGCACTTTAATAAAAAATGTTGTCACGTAAAAATTATGTCCAAAGAATATTTACTAGAGTGATGTTAATTTGGTAATTCCTAAATACATCTCCATATAAGGTTAATTTTATTATGTCAATCCATTCCATAAATATATCAGTAAATTTTATTCATTATATCCTTATATAATAGCTTGAAATAAATTGAGAGCATGGCTTAAAGTTGTAGGTAACTGTAAATAAGTCAAGTATTGGCAAAATAGAAAGATAAATGAAAATCTGAAGTTTTCACTCGTGTGCCCTCAGATACTTTGAAGAACCTTTAGGTTACCAATGGAAGATACGCTGATTCGTTAAAAATAGTTTTCATTAACTGACTGTTATGGGGAGTAAAGTTCAATCGGCAATGTCTGTGTTCAGGAGAAACAATATTGTCTAGTACATTTCTCCCTTATTCCATCTTATGTTATTAAGGATAGTCTCCTTTGATATTTGTCATAATGTAATTTAGGCCACAATTATTAAAATGCATACTTTTTTTCCTCCACACTGCTTTTTGATGGCAGAATTAACAATTTTCATGGCAAGCCATGCTAAATTCTTTTACCAACCGTCTTAAGACTTCGATTTTAGGAAGTCTGTGTGCTGTATCATAGAGG
Organism: Campylorhamphus procurvoides; assembly: GCA_013396655.1. Classification (NCBI taxonomy): domain Eukaryota; kingdom Metazoa; phylum Chordata; class Aves; order Passeriformes; family Dendrocolaptidae; genus Campylorhamphus; species Campylorhamphus procurvoides. The sequence continues at coordinate 1,272,792 of WBMV01007638.1, read as the reverse complement.
AATTTCTGGCACATCCATTTTAAAATGAAGAGTCTTCTGTTTGTAACATCTACTTAGATCTTCTCCACTAATTAAAACTGATATTACATTTAAAAACATGTTTGGCTGCTTTATATGCAAAAATCTGTTCAAAAGTAAGTGCTTTTAAATTCTTAATGCTATTGGAAGACATACTATTTTAGGCATAAAGGAAGGATGTTTTCTTTTAAGTGGTGTCCGGCTTTCCCTGATTTGAATACTGCTGTGGATATGGTCTGTGAGGATAACCATGGGAATAGGTCTCACAGTCAATGCACAGATCTTTGGAGGTGGTGACTACCTGCAGCTGACCTCCTGGATACTCCACCTCACAGCTGAGTTCCAAAGAACAAGCAGGGATGCAAGATGACCTGATTGAGCAGACCTCCTTAAAGAGGTGGTAAGCCACTGCAGAACTTTTATTATCAATATGATTGGAAATGCCTGGATAAAAGACTATTAATTGGCTTTTCTGAAACACAAGTGTTAATATTCAGTCTTGAGCCCTGAATCACTTCAACTAAGGTTAGGTTAGGGACATGCCTAACTTTAGCAGTGCTGGTCACTGTCTAAAAGTGTCTTCAGTGTTTTTATTTTGTTATACAGAAGTGGAAGCACAAAAAGTGGTGAGCATACTGAACAATATTGAGTAATTCCAGTGTCATGAGCTACAAGACTAGCCTGATGAAAGATGGGGTTTGATATGTGCAGATTTCAGGTGCAGTGTGGAGTTGGAAGCAGTGGATCAGGAGAAGAATAATGTTGGAAGGGGACTTGGGTGCCACAAGCTTCCACGGGAGACAATCTGACAGTAACACCTCAGGGGAGGTGCAGACTTAACATTAGGAAATATTTCTTAACCAAGAATTTAGTCAAGTATTGGAATGAGCTTCTTATAAAGGTGGTTGGTGTCCCAAACCAGTCAGTTTTTAAGAGGCATATGAACAATGCCATTAATAACACGCTTTAACTTTTGTTCTGGTCTGAAGTGATAAAGTAGTTGAACTAGATGTTCATTTTAAGCCCCTTCCAGTTGAACTAGTGTAGTGTAGTCTATTCTCTTCTATTCCAAAAGGATTGAAAAGTAATTGCTTTTAGAGTGGGGAAAAGCAAGAGATTTTGGGAGAGCATTGGGAGAGTGCAACTTTTGGAGGCAAAGCATTAGGGTTATCTGGAATGGGGAAGGTTAGATCTGGGAGGAACTGGGACTAAAGAAGTGAAACCAGAGGCTTTAGGGGACAAGAGTCTGGGGAAGGAAGACCAGAGAGATAGGAGGCTCTACAGAAAAATGGACCTTGAGTCAACATGAGGTTCTACTGCCAGAGGCATTTCCCTCTCCCAGATATATGCATGGATTTGAAATATATTTGCCCTGACTTTTTGCCTTCATAAAGCCCTGTGTTTCAAATTTCAGGGACTTCTTAACAAACACAAAACAGCAGTGAGATTCTAATTTTCCTTAAATTGCAAAGTTAACAAACCAACCCAGCATTCATATTCTGTCCTTGATTGTCTGATTCCCCATTCCTCCTATGTAGGAAGTCTACGGGGCTTTTATGCTTTTACAGATGTGGTTTGGGGCATGGAGATTTATGTGTGTCCTGGTGTATAAGTTCCTGCATAAGGCTAAGATACATCTCAGATCCTCTGGTAACGAAAGCTGTAGTAGAATTGAGTCAAATACATTTAAGTAAATACACTAGAGATACAGTGTATATGCTATATATATAATATATATATATGTGGCAAAAAATACAATCATCTGCAAGGCGATTAGGTGTGAAGCACGCTTGTCAATATTGAGCAAGCTAATGAGTACTTTTGAGTTATCACTATGCATTATTTAATTTCAGGGATGAAGAAAGTGTTTGGCAAAGATAAACTCATACTTGCACTTTAAAATACAAGATAAGGAACAGAAGTTCTATTGGTGGCTTCCTACACCATACCTGGGCCCTCCTCTATTAATGTGCTTCAGAGTAACCCTGCTAAGAGGATTGTTCACTTTATTGAGATGAGTACTTTGAAAATGTTTCAGCTTCTTAAGTCTAGCTGCATTCACAGAGTGCAGCTATAATAGCTGGCATGGAGAGGCTCATCTGGAATCCACATTCAAGGTTAATTTTGTCCCTTCAAAAGACAGCTTTCAAATCTTAAACTTTTAACTAAAATAAAGCAAGCACAACTGGCTGCTGAGGAGCCTCAGTCCAAAGCAAGATTATGGAGTAAAATTTGTTCATTAAACATAACTGTGTAGACGGTGAAAAATACCTGAAGCATTTTCTCCCCTTTGACCTAAAAATAGGCAACTTCTTTAAAAGGAAATCTTGGAAGGTAAGGAAAAAAAGAACTTTTATGGAAGGTGTCTTTTGAAATCTTGTTTACAGGCAAAAAAAAAATTAGACACAGTTTTCAATGCAGCCTAAGTTTTAAAATTGTGATAAACTGCCTCCCCCCAAAAGAGATGGTCATTTTTTAAACCCTATTTTCACACTTTTTAATGTAGATACACTTCTAGTGTATCTAATCAAGAAAAGCAGGCATCAAAACAGATTAAAGAAAATTAAGTATTTGTTTTCAATCTAATTTTTCAGCATCTTTGTGCAACTCACACATTTTTTTGAAGCTCAAGCAGTTTTGCCTACTGCTATTGTGTTATAAGGCTGCTCTGGAATAATTTAAACTGCAGTCTTTTGAATACACAGGAAATATTGATTGTTAGTAATTCTTTAGGTGATCAGGCCACTAAAAATCTAACATGATTAATCTGGGAGCCAAGTAGTATTCATTTCAATAGGCTTAACAAGTAGGGCAAAACACCTATTCAAAATGCATCCTTTTGGAAATGCAAGTGAATTATGGCAGAAATAGTTTTTTGATTGTGTACATTGCATGAAGGAATACTGAAAGCATTTTTAGGCACAGCTAAATCATTCTGCAATTCAAGCACTGAATTTAACATGAGTGGAATATTTAGTGCTATTTTAACATTTTATGTCATTTCCCAAGACTTGAATGGAATGCCTTTTTCCTATTTGTAAGTGTTTATTCCTCAATTATTCAATGCTGCCTAGTATAATCATAAAATATAAGCAAAAATTATCATATTTTATGAGGCATCTATAATCAACATATTTTTCTTTTTAGAAAACACTATGTTGGATTTTTTCCTTTAAAAACACTATGGTTGAGGGAGAGTTGTAGTTGCTATGTATTTAATCATCGATCTAGTTCCTTTTGAGTGTCCAGCTACAGGAATTGGTGTTTTTCCTACCTTTTAGTTGAATGAAAGCTGTCCCTCGATAGAGGGAGTGTCTGCTTGCCAGCTGTCACCGAAAATCCCTGCTTTCTTAACTCAGATGTGCTCCTCTTGCAGCAGGCAGGATTCAAAGCAGCGTTCAGCATGCATTTCAAAAGAGTTAGAAGGAGGCAGCCCTCTCATTCAAAACCCCTTTTTTGGTGGCTTTTGGACTTTTTAACTTATTGAAAAGCCGAGCTGAATCATATGTTGGCTACTGACTGACTGATGCAGTTCCAGGAGAGAATAATTTTTTGTTTCCCAGCAGAAAATGACTCCATATGAGAGGTGGAAGGGGATTGGGGCTTCTCACTTGTTTAACCTCTGTGTTCTTATTTTTCAGTGTTAAAAAGGAGCGTGAAATTCATTTGACATGTCTGTCTAATGGGATGGGCTATTTTGGGGAGCACAGAACAAATTCTTGCATATTCTGTAACCAATAAAAATTGCTTCTTAGGAGAAAAAGTGACAGCATTTTCCTGTGTGTGTTACTCTATCCGTATTCTTATAGTAAAACTCAGATTTCAGAAAGGGGGAACAAGCTTCCTAAAAGATCTTACACAAATGCTTTCATGTCTTTCATCCATTTTTCTAATTCTCGATGTAAAGGTCAGACAGCAATGCCAGTGACTTTTTTCCATATTAAGGAATGAGAGGTGAGTCTTAAGTATTAGTGTTTCCTGGAATGCAAGAGAATAATCTCAAATCAGGATCTTTTCCTCCTTTTTATTACTGCTTCTGAATCTATCAGTCCAAGTACTGGAAGTGGGAATGCCAGTGTTAGGACATTGCTCCTCTGGAGGCAGTGATCCCATTCATTTCTAGGGCATTTTTGAATATGACTTCAGGAAAGACAACCTTTTACCTGAACTGCAGAACTCTGCATTTAAAGCCACAAGGCTGTCACAAGTCACGTCTCTTTCCAGATGATCCTTTTTTGTCATCATTTGTGAACCAAGGGCTTGACGTGCAGAAGGGTGTAACAGAAGTAGTACACGTGAATGGGATTTCTGTTTATAAATAAGTTTGTAAAAAAAGAAAAAGTGTCAAGCAAAGAGTCACTCAGAATTAGCAGATATACGTGCCACAGAATCTCTCTGCTTCAGGCAATTGTAGGATGGAGATAAAATAATACCAGTATCTCATAGGAATCTGATGGAAGTTGATAAATGTTTGTAAAACTCTGGGATGCCCTGATAGGTGGTAGTGCTGACAGTCGTAGGAAAACCAGTATCAATAGATCTGTGTGCAAGCTTGTACAAAAACCCCATAAAAATACAATAGTGAGCCTGACATATTGAGAGGAAAAAATGGAACTACATGTTTATAAAGTACAAGGAATATAAGATTATTTTTCTGGACCTTCAGCCTTAGCTGTTTGCTTCATTTAATGGATGCAAGTCTTCATTTTTATGATAGATCTTAAAGTGACATTTCCTGTCCTATATTTGTTTGGCTTGTCCTTTAACAGGTGTCTGAACATACATGCCTCTAAATTAACAATTTAGGACTGCAGTATCTATAGGCTAGAGTGGTAAGTGCTGCAGGAATATTGAGAAAGACAGGAATTAGCAGCAGGTCAACTATTGATTTCCATAAAATGGTTTGTGATATATGGTCCTGTATCCAGTTTGTCCATTCCAGATTTTTTTGATTTGAATGCGCTTTTACTTGGCCTTTCACCCAGCACTGCTGTGTGGTTAATATGGCTTGGATGACAGGATAAACCATCGTTTCTTTGCAGTAAATCATTGCTTCTTCTTGTCTCCCTTCTTGTTTTCTTAGTCCTGCTGTCTTATATCAGTTTCTTGTTCTGTGCAAGAATACCCAGGTAGCTGAGAACTGAGAAACTCATTGCTTTCAGCTGTTGCTGCTTCTCCCCCTGGGGAAAGAACTTGCAAACGAGGCCCTCTTCACGCTGAGGAGACTTGGACCAGGTTGAATTGAGTTTCTAGGCAGGAATAATGAGTTATGTAATCCTGCTGGCACAGCAGCAGCAGAAAATGCATAGAAGGGATGGAATCTTTGAAGAATTTTACTACCTAAATCTATAATGTAAATTTCAGAAGTGTGTATTTTAGATTGTTGTTGAAGTGTAAAACTAGAGCACTTTAACACCAGGAGACAGTATGTGCTGTTATATAAATTTCAAGGACTTGTATTATAAAATGATTTTTAGGTGCTGGTGGTCAGTCTTGCTGCTCATGTTATTATGTGTGACTAAGACAACTTGTTCTTTGCATTTATGGCAGTAACCAAACTATTTTCCTGAAACGCTCTACCAATATTTTTTTCTCAAAAGATAAAGAAATTAATCATTATGCAATCATCAGGTGTGGAAAATCCTGATTCACTGGCAGAAGTTTAGGAGTCACACAGTTTAGGAGTGGAAATGCCAAACCACCTTATCTTGGAGGTATGGTGCTTTATCTGTAGATTCATTCTTTTCATGCATTTTGCACAGCAAAGGAAATCCTTGAACAAATATTTTTAATCCTATTTACAAATTTTGTTCTGAACCAGACCTGGGTTCTTGGCTTAAATTACTTGTCACTGTAGTACTTGTAATACTAGAAAAGACTTCCAAAATCAGATCACTGATATAAGCAGATTTCATTGCATTAGATCCTGCATACAGCAAAATTTATTTTAGCAATCACAGCTTCATAACTTCAATATTTTTTATATTAAATCAAATCATGTTGTCATGAACACTGTAGTAGTAGCATATTTCTTTTCCTAGTCTATACTCTACTTGACATTTAACCATATATTTTTTCCTTTAATTTCTGTATATCATTACACCTTTTGATCTACATGAAATAGTGCCATAAAACAAACATTCCCCCCACCCTCATGTGAGTCAGTGGCATAAAATACACACACACACACACACACACACACACACAGAGTCACTGTTCAGTTCTAATAGAACATTCTTTATTCCGAATACCTAGTTACTAACCCTATTATAGAGTTTAATGGCTGTTAACTTTGTTTCTATAAAAGATGTAAAGAGGTCGGATTCTGCTCCTCATTGTAGAATTCTGTGTATTGGCTGAGTCACGTTGGTCTACTTCGGACAGTGAATTTGCATTCAAAATGAGATTACTGTCATGGACAAAACAGACTCGGGGAAATTAGTTTAATTTATCACCAATCAAATCAGAGTACGGTAACAAGAAGTAAAACCAAATCTTAAAAGCACGTTCCCACCACTCCTCCCTTCTTCCTGGGCTCAGTTTCACTCCTGAATTCTCTGCCTCCTCCCCACCAGTAGCTCATAGGGACTGAAAATCTGTGGTTGGTTCATCACACATTGTCTTTGCTGCTCCTTCCTTCTCTGAGGGAGGACTCCTCACACTCTTCTGCTCCAGTGTGAGGTCCATCCCATGGTAGACAGTCCTCTGTGAACTCCCACATGAGTCCTTCCTGTGGGCTGCAGTTCTTCCCAAACTGCTCCAGCGTGGGTCCCTTCCACAAGGTGCAGTCCTTCAAGAACAGGCTGCTCCAGTGTGGGTTCTCCATGGGGTCACAAGTCCTGCCAGCAAACCTGCCCCAGCATGGGCTTCTCTCTCCACAGGGCTACAGGTCCTGTCAAGAGCCTGCTCCAAGGTGGACTTCCCATGGGGTCACAACCTCCTTCAGGCATCCACCTAGGCCAGTGCGGGGTCCTCCATGAGCTGCAGAGGAACAGCTGCCTTACCATGGCCTTCACGATGAGCTGCAGGGAAATTTCTGCTCCTGTGTCTGAAGCAGCTCTTCCTCCTCCTTCTTCAGTGACCTTGGTGTCTGCAGAGCTGTTGTTCTCACCTATTCTCTGGTTGCAATTCTTGTTGCACAGCAGTTTTTCCCCTTCTTAAATCTGTTATCCCAGGGGCACTGCCACCATCACTGGTGAGCTCAGCCTTGGCCAACAGTGATCCATCTTGGAGGTGGCTGGCATTGGCTCCATCAGACACAGGAGAAGCTTCTAGCAGCCTTTCAGAGAAGCCATCCCTGCAGCACCCTGCTACTGAAACCTTGCCACACAAATCAAATAGACAATATAAAATACTTCAATTGACTTTTGAGATGTTTTGTTCCTAGGTAGTTTGATTATTATTCTTTGTTAATTGTACTAAATTGCATGTGATTGAATCTCAGTTTTCAATAATGTTAGTATATTTAGAGTTGGGGTGTTTTTTTTCCCTAGCTAGGCATGAATACATAGGATCCAATTCTACTGTAGTGGAACAAACACATTATCACAATCCATTGTATTTTAGGTTGCTAAGGAGGAAGAACCTGAGGCCAGACACTTAACTGAAGTAGAAATTTTGCAGTACTTTATCTTCTTTGAGCCATTGAGTGTGTAATGCTGATGGAGACAGAGAAGTGATCGCTGAAGATCTTGCTCTGTTTAAACAGAACCTGTTTTGTTTCATGGTCCCCAGCTCATAGCTTGTTTTCTGTGAAGTTCTTTGCAGTATTTCTAGAGGCAGAAAAATTGCTTTTAAAATTAAATCATCATGGAAAACAAACAGATAGTGGGCAAAAAATGATGAAAGTTATCTAAACAATTCAAATAGCAAAGTTTGTTTTCTAGATATGTTTTAATCTAGGTTGAGAGGAGGGTTTGTTTCTTTGGTTGGTTTTAATTTTTTCATGGTGCAAAATCTTGAACTTTCCTAGTGAGAGTTTATGATCTGAAAGTTATCGGAGTTGACTTGAGTCTTCAAAACTGAAGGCCTTTGGAAAATTCCAAAGGAGTTTTACAAGGTCAAAAGTAATTAAATTCCTAAAAAAGTTGGTTAGAATTGGTAACCAAAGGAAAGAAAGAGATCTGGTTGTCTACCTTTTTATGTATGCTCATTTGCTAACAGGCTGTAGGAAATCCACATAAGAGAAGATAAGATCTTTGGCTAAAAGTCAGTGAGCCTGTGCAACAGGAACCCACAGGGTCATCAGGTGCCCTCATGCAAAATCCCACCATATGTATGGAGCAGGGTGGGGATATACATGTGAGGGTAGCACATTTCCTATGAAATTGCAAAAAGATAGTTACTGAAACAAAATCAAGTTACAAAATTTATTTTGATATATTATTTCACAAATTATATAATTTTGTAAGAATTTGTATATACCAGTAATGCTCAAGAAAAAAAAACAAGTGAAAAAAAAGCTCTTTGACAAAAAAAATCATGTACTTGATCTCTCCAAATGAAAAGAAACTTGTAAAGAAATAGTGCATTTGAACATAGTTCAAGGGAAGACTCATTTATATTGTTGAGATCACTCTTTCTTTGTTTATTTCTTAAAAAACTAACTAAACAAACCAACAACTGAATGTTTGATATCATTAGATTTACAAGCCTGTGTAAAGAAAAATGTTAGGTTTGGATTCAGACATCTGGTTCTGTTACTGTCATCAGAATTGACAAATCTGTTATTTCCTTTTGAAAATATGTATAAATATATGAAGGTACATTGGAAAAATATTCTAAGAACTTGGAAGTTGTCTTTTTGGTATGTTAAAGTATAAAATAAATGTTTTCCAGGGCATATCAGTCCATTTCCAAATTATAGTTAGGAATTTAGCTTTTTGAGTCTTCTTTCAAGTAAATACAAAGCTAGCAGGATTCTCCCGGCACACCTCTTCTTCTCAGGCCCTGTACCATATAATCTATTTCATAAAACTGTCCAGCTCACTTAAAACTCTTCAAGTTTCTGGCCTTCACCAGCTCTTCTGGAAAGCAGTCCCATAACCTCACTGTTCTCATGGTTTAGAAAGTTTCCAGGCTAAATCTGTTTGTGGCAAGTTTCTAGCCTGTTGCTCTTTTGCTTTTTAAGATTAAATTGCCCTTTTCCCTTATGAGGTGGGAGTGGTCTGATGATACAGTTTATTTAACTAATCATACAGTTCTTGCTTACTCTTGCAGTGTTTTCTTGCAAGACAAGGTGTGTTCTGTCTCTTGCAGAATATGGACAGCCAGATATTGACCCAGATGAGATCTGACTAGTGTTTTTACACTATATTAATGCACTGTATTAACTGTTTGCTGCTTCAATTGAACTTACCTTGTATAGCAGGTCTGCAGAAGTTATTTGTGCTTTACAGAGTTCTAGGTCAGAAAAAAAGGCATATTTTTCTCCTGACTGATTTCTGGCTGATGAGCCACTGTAAAATAAATTTGCAATAGTCCTTGGGAAGATTTTTCACATCAAGCTTAGAAGTCTAAAAGTTAGGCACCTAAGGAAGTCTTCCAAAAGTCTGTTATGGATGACTACAGAAATATGGAAGACTCTTCAAAGAATCTCCATTTGTCCCATTCTAAAGTAGATAATATAAAATTATCAATGGATTTGTTCACATCTTTCTAGTTATTATACCAGGAGGCTCAACAGCTGTGAAGATACAAAGTTTTTAGGTGGATTGGATGAGATAAATTCCATCTTAACTGGGGAACATTGTATTTTCATCCCATGTTTACTATTCAAGTCCATTGCATGGTGTTCTTCCGCCTTCATGCTGGCAATGCTTCCCTTTCTTTTTTTTCAGACTTCTTGTGTTCATTCCTATTTTAGGGGTGAAATCACAAAAGTAGAGTTGTAAACAAAATGAATGCCAAGACTGCTTCAGGAGAAGCCCCACTGTTGTAATCTGTTTTAGCCCAGATGTTCCCCTTTCAGCACAGTTCATTGGCACTTCCTCTGCAACAGTCACTTCAGTCAGCACCTTCATAGTTGTACTCTAACCTGCTTTTTTACCAGTTTATCAGGTAATCTCCATTGTGACACCTTACCAAATGTTCTGCTGAAGTTCAGATAAAATCTAATCTCTCTGTGCAGTTCTTTTGTCTGAAAAATCAGGTATCCTATCAAAGGAAAAAATCAGGCTAGTCTGACATGACCTACCTTTACTAAAGCCATGTTACATTTCACTCTATTGTCCATTTACCTTCAAGCCATTAATTATTCTTTCCATCAAATTTTATTATAAGATTAACATAGAGCCTGAGTTGTAAAAGGATAAAGAGTTTTAAATCTCTTTTTATTCTCTAATGTTGGCACAAATCGGTTATGATTTGAGCACATTTTGTAGCTCTACCTAAAGTAACATCTTCATTAAAAATCTTTCTGTTGGATCTGGTAGTACATTGCCATTTTTCAGAGTTCTGAGGTGAAAGTGGACTTGTGAGTAGACTCAAGTGAATTAAGCTGTTTACACTTTGCTTGTCCTTGACTATGATTTTGGGCATATATATACTTCTCCACACTGACTTCGCTGAAGACTTCCTTTTAATTTGGGGATCATATCTTGATTTCTACTATGGTATTTCAACTTCTTTGATGAAGCTACTTTTTTTTCCCCAGTAGGTGAAAAAGTTGTTGGCATTTCCATGAGTGTTTTTTTTTTTCAAGGGGGGAATTAATTTTGCCATTTAAAGTTTTGGGAGTCTTTTTAGCCTGTCATTTTAGGCTTTCTGTTTTTTTCAAATACTGTTATTTTTCCATTTGGATCTGGAGACATGATGTAAAGGGATTTCCCTTTCCTTGAGAAGCAAGTTCCAATTAATACTTAAATACTGATATAAAGAAATTCAGGTGTCCATCAATGTGTTGGTCTTTTACCATTTTTATTTTTTCTCTGAGAGGACTAATATTTTCAAATAAATCTCAAGGGAGCTCTTGAAAAGGTGTTTTAAAGTCTGTCCTCTCTGCAAAGTAGTTTATTTTACTGGCAAAATAAATAGCTCTGCACTTTTAATAGTAAAATTAAGCTTGCACACTTTTAAGAGAGTTTCTGGTTAATCAAAGCTTGTTTTCAGTGACTCTATTGCTTACATAGAAAGAAAAAGGCCTTGATATTATTGACAAAAAAACTTTTACAAAACACTTTGACTAAGGTATAAAAGCACTATTTTAAGTCATTGGGAGTAGTAGACTAAAAGGCATTTTGCAAAGGAAATGTAAGAAAACACTGCAGCAGCATCACTTTGCTCAGTAAAAATTACAGAATTATTGTACTTTTAAGTTTGCCAGATGGATGTGGAAAGGAAAAAAAGGCAAATGCCTGTAGACACATGCCCCACAACAGTGGATATGGCTCTCCCATGACAGAGGCCCTTTCGCTGTCTACGTTTAGAAGTGCTTTGAGATGCCAGCATGTTGAGACCTTTGCTTTACAGGAAAGGAGTAATGCAATTGATTAGTGCCATTTTGGACTGTAGCTACTTTGTTTGCTCCTTCATTTGTTCCTCTTAACTAACTGGACCATAATCCTACCAACTTAATTCAATAAATAAGGGAGTACAGTATAGTTACAAAGAATATCACAACCAAATATTTTCTTGGCTGATATTTTTATTTTTGTATCAAGCGGAGAGAAAGAGAATTATTTGCCTAATTTGTTCAAGTGTTTAGTCAATAAGGTTTTGGGAAGTTGCTAATGAAGTAGAGAAGCCAATATTTCCTTTTTCAAAGGTGAAAAGAGGCTGTTTTATGCCCCGTTGGAAATATGCTGCACCATTTGCTGTATGCAAAAGGCTTTGCATGCTGGTCAGAGATCAGCAGTTTCTTAATCAAGATTATAGAAGGAAGAAGAAACAGCTGTTACCTGCTGAGATATCCTGATGTTTAGGACTGGAATCAGCTGTTTACCCTGAAGGGGTTTTTTTCATTCAGTTTTACCTACTCTAAAAGAGATTCAAATTTTATCTAAAAGATAATTATTTGCAGCGTTTGCAATAAAGGGCATAGTTGCAAAGTTTAATGAGAAAAATTAATGCAATTAAAGGGAGTAAGCCCACATAACTTTGCTTAGCATAAATATTTGTTCCAGAGGTTTCTTTTGTCTATATGCTCACTCCCACTGGCTGTATTCAAGCTAAGATACCTTATATTCCCCAATTATGGAACACAGTCAAGATTTGGAGCATGTTCATTTTGTCTCCATAGTAATGTTCATCCTTCCTGAGAGGAGGAGGATGGAAAAGAAAATAATTCATATTCAGGCAGTCTTATGCCTCTAGTCCTTTGATACTCATCAGTCCAATGCATTCCTGCCTGATCATTGTTTGCTGTGTCCTGTTTTAGAGATTTTATGTTTAATTAGCCCAGCTGAACAAATGGCATCCTTCCAGTCAGACTGGCTTTCATGCATCTGAACATTGGACATCAACAGGCATCTGTTGTCTAGATTCCCTTTTTGAAAGGAAAGAAATGGGCATTTGTAAAGTGTGACTCACATGATCTATTTTAGACATCTGTGTACACTAGGGTGGGAGAAGCAGCATTCTAGAGACACCCGTTTGTCTCCACTGACTGTGAAAGAAGCCTTGCCATTCTGCACAGATTTAGGGATTGTCAACCTTAGGTGGGGTGATTCTAATCCTCAAGGACTGTTCTTTTACTAGTCTAGGTATTTACCAAAGCAGTGATTCATGAATAAGTCCTCTTCTCATCTTGAAGAGCTGGGAAATTTCCATGTCCCAGAGAAAACTTCTCATTCTCCTTCTTTACTTACCCAGAATTTTTAGTATAGCCATACATTATGGAGCTGGGACTCCATACATGTAACTCAGGGGGGAGCTCTTGTTTAGGACCAATCCCAGAAGTGACCCATCAGTGGCATGAGCTGCTTTGGGAGGTTCTGGTTCTTCTTCTCTGGGATGAAGGCAATGAAAATCTGCTCTGGAAGGTCTGGGTGACAGACAGGAGTTCTCAGCATTGCTCTTCTCTGTGATCTATAGTTTCATGACTTTGCCCACATTCTGTTTGCACCTGCAAATGGTCCCGCAGCAAAGGGAAACAAATTAGGATAATCAGTATGGAAACTCAAACAAAACAAGGTTTTCACAGAAACAATGATTGCAGTAAGTAGGAATCATTGTAGATGATCCAAAACTGGTGTAATTGTGGACAACTGCAGAAGGGAGCGTTTAGAAACATCCGTAGTGTCTGAGTATGAGCATACACAAACACTTTCTTTTAAGTTGAACCTAAATGCATGTGCTTTCATGCTCAATGATGAACTGATGCTGGCTAAGGCTCCTAATGCCTGATCCAGAACATCACACTAAATAAAGCACTGGCTTAGGGAAAAGCACTTTGCTGATAAGATTTCTCTCCAGAAACATCATCAGGTTAGCTTTGTCCCAGCAGGCTTTCTTTGAGGCTTCCATCACTTCAGCTTTATAAAGTCTCAGATATTTGATCTGCATTTAGCATAAAACCAGCACAAATTCATAATGTCAGTATAAAGAGCTTATTATAGTATACTTTGTGAAATGTGAATGTAATGTGATTTTTTCCACACCTGAGCTGGTGGAAAATTGAATTATATTGGGTGATCTGCTAGAGGACAGATCTGATACAAATGTCTGTGGAGTTTAGATTTTATCCTGTTATACTTATGTGAGCTTACCTGCCTATTCTGAGGAGAATAAAGAGATAGTAATAATAGAGAAGGCACCTAGTAGAGGTATTAGGATGACAAAGGTGCTGGTATTGCAATTGCAGTAGTATTCTCTTCCCCTAAGGAAACGTGAGTAATGTTCTGGTTCCTGGGAGGAATTAACAACAGGGCGACATTCTCATTGTAATTAAAAAACCAAGCCAAACCAAAACATTAATTTTAATAGAACAATGGTGTTAGTATTTGATTTATTCATTTTTATTTCTAGTAGAAAAAGAAAAAAAGAAGTAGAGATGCTGAGCTTTTAGTACCCCTTTGTGGTTCAAAAAATATTCCATTTTTTCATGGTTTATATCTCATTCATAATAATTTATTTTTAATTAATTTTAATATTTTTTACATTTCATTAATTATAATTTGCAGTAATATTCTGAAAATCCTAGCTATTTTTCTACATTACAAAGCACACTAGGGCTTTGGTTTTGAAAGCTAAAACACAGCAAGCTGTTACTGGAATTTATATTTGTGCTCCCAAGAGATTTAAATGAAGTCTTGAGGGTAGCCACAATCCCTGGTGAGAATTCTCTCTCCTATTAAAGCTGACCTGGACAGGACTTACTTTCATGCCACATTGAAATTGTCTGAAGAAAAGAATCTCTGTGGGACACAACACACATTCTTGCTGTCTCCCTGCCTCTGACCAGCCAGCAGAGCCACTGCATCTTAGTCATTAGCAGAGGAGTGAAGGAAACCAATACTTCCCAGTTCTGGAAAAGAAAACCACTCAAGAAAAAATATACTTACTAGATCCCACAAACTAATAATGAAATGTCTGTTTGATCACTAACAACTTACTCCTGACTTCGTGAACGGGAAAATATTTTCTGTTGTTCTTGGGTAAGTCTTGTCAGTGAGTTGTTTCAGGATTTCTTGGGATGTATGAAGTAACTTACAAGGTGACTTGTTTAGATTTTAAAACATGTTATTTATTCAGTGAACTTCAGTTTGCTAATTATTCAGCCTGAGAAGAAGCAATTAGCTGCCAGTAGAACATTAGTAGTAAGCTTTCTCTGATGTTCCCTCTACAGAGGTAGCACTTGCATTGCATTTTTTTTCTAAATCATCCACCTCTATCTGCCTCAGTCTCTGCATTAATAAAGTAGGAAAACTGGTTTGGAAAAGTTAGATGATATAAACAACTCCCCTCCTAAAAAAAAAAAAAGGAAAATAATATATTATTTCCATATATTTTTATATCAATTAGATGCTTTAAAGTACATTTATTTTTGCATTTACCTAGCTTGAAGTTACTAAAATTGCATTATAAGTCCAAAGTAGACATTTGCTAAATAAAAAATTGCCTGCTAAATATAAACTTCCTTGCTAAATATAAACCTGAATTCTTACAGTCAAATGAGTAAAGCTATTTGAAATTGGATATATAATTAGGATTAAAAAAAAAAAAAAGAAAAAATACAGATGAGCTACCATATCTAACTGTATGGGATCAGACTCTCCCTGTGGAGTGCCAGCTACTTTGTAGCTGCTATCAGACTTTAGGAAAAAGAGATCACCTTCTCTTTAAAAAGAAGTTGAAAAAAATCAGAGGATTCAGAAAAGGATTGGAGAGGAAGAGGAATCATAAGTTATGTGTGCAGTTTAAGTAGGCTGAAAAAAGGTTTTAAATAATTTTCCATTTAACGCAGGTGTTTGCTAAATATTAGTAATGGTGGTAACTGTTTTTCTGACAAAAAATTTATATATGATCATATGCTATTTTTGGAGAGTTGTAAGTGTCAAATAAATCTGTCAGGAAGCCAGATAACTAACACAAAATTTTCACTCTGGTGACTTACATCAATCTTAGAAGGTGATTTGAACTGTCTTGCTGGTAAATTTGAAAACAGTGTGAAATATATCCAATCAAAGGGCATATGGCATACATCCCCCTTCCAGAAAGAAAGCCATTTTGTGGCATTAATGTTTATTTCAGAGGCAAAGGCTGAAGGATACCAGCCAACTGCCTGCATGGAGAGAGAGAAACCAAAACCCAAAGGGAGAACACCACTGCTGAAATCCTTTAAGTCTCCTGTGCCTTTGCACCAACTATGCCTTATAGAGCTCTGAGCAAAACCAAACAGGAAAAAGTCTTAGACCCATTGCACTGCCAAATATTTTGTGGTCTCTGGGAGCTTGAGGGTTGAACTATGAGACCTGTGTGGTATGTGAAAGGGCTGGAAAGGATTGTTTCAAGTTGGGAGGCGGTGCAAGCACTGCTGGATCTCAGTAGCCTACTGAGGTGCCAGACAGCCTCTTCCTTGGAGTTTAAAAAGGACAAGTAAAGTGATCCAACAGCTAGTAAGTTTATGCATTAAGGTGAGGTGAAGTACAAGCTCTCTAATTACAGTGACCTCTCTGCTTACCACAAGGAGGGGGAAACACTGGATGGAGTTTGCAGAATCAGAGTAACATTTCTTTCTTTCGAATATACCCTCCAATCCTCTAAAGCTCACTGTTCTTCTATAGAGCTGGTATACCAATTTTGTGATGGAGTTGAACAAATTGCATAGCATTTCTCTGAGGAAAATATGCATTAGAAAAAGTTGTTTTGGAAGGCTGTCCCACCCAGAGGTGGCTGTTGTGATATCAATGGCTTTTCTTTAGATGAGGGCTACTAACAGTGCTGGCCTGGAGCCCTCTCACCAAGAGTTGCCAGTGTATCAGGTCCATCACCAAGCATAAGAGCTCCAGTCATGGAAGGTAGACATCAATGATTCCAAGAAAAAGAGAACTCAAGTGTCTTCTCATAGAGACTTTAAGCACACATAACTTCACTGAATCTCTGGGGATGTGTGTGTTTGGTACAAAAAGGTGCATCTAAAATGAAGGGCTGCTATGCTGTCTGTGGGAGCTGAAATAATGCAATGGTCACTGGACTAGAAGAGCCATATATCCTTTTTGCATGCTGTGAAGTAAAACTCAGCACTTCACTTATGAAAGCAAGTCTAAGAAGTTCAACAGAGTGTTTCACAGCATACTGTTACCTCAACAACAGGCCTCCAAGTCAAAAAATAATGGGAAGGAGATAGAAGGATGTAGTTCATGAAGAGAGGCCAAGAAAGCATGGATTGTTTCGGGTTTTTTAAATCTCATTTCATGGTCTCCCTGATTTCTAAAAAGCCATATGGGCAGTGTAGGGGTGATGTACCCTGAACAGAGAAATTAGGCAGTGAGAGATGAGGAATGACCTTCTGAAGATCTCCGTCACAGAGAGCAGGCCTGGCAGCGTGTCACCTTCTCCAGGCTCTTTCTCCTGCTTGCATCACAGCAGCCCTCTCCTTGACAGACACTGTGAGAGTTTCCCTTTTTCAGCCTGTACTTTGGAAGCAGAAAAGCACTTTGTGTCTAGGCATTAGAAATCCTCCTAATGCTGCCAGAAGGTGGCTAAGGGAAATAAAATATTCTCTGTTACTTTTTTTTGTTAGACTTTTAACTGACTTAAATACATCTAGGGCGCATGCTGCAAAAGTACTGTCTTACAGGCGTTATTTTTGCTTCCTCCTTGCACCCACATCTTTGCTTATTGTAATAATTGTAAAGCATCCCTGGGATGCTTTTCTCCCATGGGATCATAAAGTGTTTGGAGTGAAAGATATATGAGCTGGTTTGCCACTACAGTACCAATCAGACCTGTTCCAGAAACACCTATTGTGAATTCTGCTTTCTGCTGCTGTTGCTGCTCTCTGGCCAGAAAACTTACCTAGTCAAGAGGCTGCTTTTTCTCTTCTTCCTCCCCTTCCCTGGCTTACCCTATGACTCTCCTCTCCTCCCTCTCCTCCTCCTCCTTCTCCTCCCTCTCCTCCCTCTTTTCTGAAACTCATTATTCTTAGATTGAATGCAGATTCCAAAAACACCACAAACTGTTTTCTTTGGTTTGAAACAGCCCTTCCTTCCTCTGCATACTGTGTATGCAGAGTGACTCACTAACAGTTTGGATCAAGCACCATTCACTGGAGAGAGCAGGAAGGAATAAGGTGATGTGCATGCTGGAAAATTCTTTGTGAGAAGGAATTGTACTAATGGTAATTTAAAGACTACTCCTGACTTTAGAAGTCTCTGGAGCAGGGCACCACCAGCAATAGGCCAGCAGCTGTGATGAGAATCCCTTGGGATCTCACCATGTAGTGGGTGGCACTGTCTTCGGACCAAATCTAGGCCCAGTATAATGACGTTGAAGGATTTTTATCATTGCTAAATTTTAAACTGTATGAGTGATGCAGGCATACATTTTCACTTGGTCAGTCCCTAAGAGCAGCTGAAAGGTTTCAGTTCCCAGTTAAAACTCAGCAGCAAGGTCTAGGTTTTTCAGAAGTGAATCATCATAGACACAACTGCTTTGGGGGTCTTTTTCTTTGAGCCTTGCCTAGGTTTAGTCCCTAAGGAAGGAATTAAGAGAATGTGGCTTTTTCCAGTATTCAGTTCATTGCATGGGTGGATTTGACTTTGATCATATCTATGGTTTGGTATTTTAGTATTCTTTCAGAGTTGTTAGTTCACAACTGAGTCTGTGACTCTGCTGTGAAAAGGGAGTGTGAATCTATTTTTTAAAAAAACAGCCAGTACCAAAATAATTTGCGCTAGACAAAGATGTCAAGGCTGTTAATATTCCATCCCATAGTCAATAGCATAAAATTTTTCAGCTTTGTGAATAAAACCCTGAAGTTGTCCGAATTATGCACATCCTCACTTTTTCTGCTGTTTAGTAGCTCTATGGTGCAGGCTTCATCATAAGCTGAAGGGCTTTGCTTCACTGGCATATTGCCAGCCGTTGCAGGTACCTGAGTAAATTCTTTTGCATCATAGTAAATAATGAAGCATGTAGAGTAGCCGGGAGAGTTTTCAATACAAGTCTTCACTCCTCTGTGAAACTTGCTCCCTCTGGTGTTTCAGCAGAGCCAGTGCTGGGTGACATTTAAATCCAGAGTTATAATTTAATTACATTATAATCATGAGGAAATTTTATCGTTCTACAATCTGTAAAAATATTACAAAAACTTACTGTATCTTATTGTTACAAAGAAAATACTTTTTTCTGTTAGTGTTCTCATAGTGACATGCAGGTGTCATTGCAGTGAATGCAAAGAGCCACACACATATCCTCCCAGATTGGTCTGAATGCCATCTTCACTATATATAATCCTTCCTTTTTGTTATATTATTTCATTGCATTCCCAAGTTTTATGCTTATGGCATTAAAGAGAAATAATTTGCCTGTCTAATTTTGGAACCTTCATGTAGAAACCACTTGCTATTTGGTTTTGTTTATAAGGTAAAGTTATATGTATCTCTCAAGCTAGAAAAAAATGGCATGTGAGCATGTTTCGAAGTTAAATCATTCCCAGTTCTGCTGTATTAGAATGTGGATGTGTTCTTACAACTCAAGTAAGACTGACTTGATAAAATATGGGACATGTATCATGTAGAAAAAATTTGTACATAGCGGTTGAAGTGTTTTTTGTGTGCCTAAGATTGTAAGTCACTCAGACAAGCTTCTTACTGCACTGTGGGGAAATACTGTCACCTGTTTGGTTTAGTTCTCTGCAGTTAATAAGCCAGAGTACTTTTCCCAGGCTTTGACTCCTGTAGTCATCTGTATACCCATATTGTTTGGCTCAAGTAAAGGATATTTTAGAGAAGGTGGAAAGGAAGAGTTTAAACTTCCCAGGTGAGTATTGTGAGAGGTGTTTTTAGATTGGCATGTAACATGGGGCATGTTGCTGCACTTGCAAATGGCATAAAAAGTTACTGCCTGTCAGGTGAGATGGAGTGACTGATTGTATACATGCACATTAAACCTGTCCCCCACAGTGAAATAAATTCCCCTAAATGAGGGAGTAAAGAAAGCAGGTACAGGTTCTCATCTGCCAGATGGCAACTGCTTAGGTTTTGCTTGTTTAATCTCTTGTAATCATCTGCTACACAGAAATTAAAATGAGATCAGGAGTAGGAACAAAATCAACTTGTATTTTTTAATTGTATAAAATTTTATAACCAGTAAACTTATAATGGTTATAATGGCATTTTCCATAGAAGTATATTTATCTTTCTGTACAAGTGCATTTCACACTCATGTATGTAATATGTGGAAATATGGACTTTGTTTTACAGAAACTTTTAGCAATTAATACAGATGGGTAAATTCTTGAAAGATCCACATATATAGTATACTATTATCAGACAGTTATGTCTTTGATACTTGAATGGTTTCTGATCCATGAAAATTTGCATTTAAAAAGGAAAAAGAAAATATTATTTCTACTTATGTTTCTTTTTGCTTGAGTCCTTATACAGCAGAGAAATTCCTTTTAAAAAGCAGATGTGATGTAGCTACTAATGCTGATATAATTTAATATTAGTTCTGATAAGTGTTTTAATGATAAAAACAGAGCTCTACTTTATGTCCTATATGACTATAAACAGTCTAAACCCAGCATTAATTATAGATACATTTTTCCATATTCAATTCATTTCTTCTAGAAGAAAGGAGGTAATAAAGCACATACAACACATGATATTAACATGAGAATCTGGCATTAATGTTCAGATGTTAGTCAAAAAAATAAGTGAATGAGGATTAAAATGTTGTCTCATTCTTGTAGGATGTAAGATGCTGAACGTAAATAAGCTGTGTATATGTCATTGTCTTTGGCATGAACAGTAATTTAAAGCCTAAAGTAGAAGCACAACTCCTTACATGTCTGTTTTCCTGGGACTTCATAACTAGTCCCGCAGTCTGGAAAACAAAAGCGCTGTTTGTGTGTCATCTGGTTTCTTCATACATATTCAGGGAAGACTTTTGCTGCTTTGTGGAAGCTGCCTTTACAAACATTTTAAATATATAAATATGAATTGTTAATGCAGTCTTCACTTTCATAAATACTCCATCCGGTTTGGCTAATACCCATGTAAGTGAGATTTGAATGCCAGGACTTCCTTCCTTGCAGCCTAACAAGGGTTTGAGTGGTAACCAGGCTCTTGTTTTCTGCTTTTTCTCTTCAAAGTGTGTAATTGATGTTGTAGTGAGAGGGGAAGGGAATTGGAGCAGGGCTGTTGGTGGTGGAGATACTCCTGCTCCACAGCCCACCCACCAAGCAGAACAGCATGAGGATGCTCAGGAGTGCCCACTGCTGTAATGAGCAGTGTGTGTTACCAGCCACCCACGGCCAGGTCTGCCAGCCAAGAAGCCTGAGACTGAGGCCTGTAAAGTTTGCATTATCAGAAACTGCAGCAGCCTTTTAAGAGATATTCTGTAAATACACAGTAAATCTAAGAGATATTCTGTTGTCTAATATTTTGGGGGAGATTTGGAACTAGATGATCTTTAAGGTTCCTTCCAACCCAAACCATTCTATGATTTTATGATTTTATATCAAGTATACAGATTGTCTTTCATTTCCAGAACTTCATGCTAGTATCTGCAGAGATTCATACAAAACTGGCCCCAGAAAGCCAAGTGTTCTCCCTTTAATAGTCTATAGATGACCTGCAATGGCAAAATGCTCTCTCCAAATACATGCAAACTCTCCAGAGTACCATCTGCTTGCTGCAAGAGATCTCTTAAAGCTAGAGCACTTTTAGACATGTGTCCAAATGCATCTTCAAAAAAGTTTGGACTCCCCTGTCCTAATTGTAAACGTAGCTTCTTTAACATGTATGCAAGATTGCAATCACCTTGAACTTCCCATGCTAGCATCTCTCTGTAACTCTCTGGCATAGAAACAAAAATGATAATGGCAGTGGAATGGCTGTAAGTGTACATGATCTCAGATTAACAATTAACTTCTGATCAGAATGAGGAAAAAAAAAGAGATCAAGTATTTCAGGGATCCTTAGATATTCCTGTGGCATGTAAGAGGGCCTGTGTTCCCATCATTCTTTTTTTGGCAGATTTAGGTTGCAGTTTTGGGCTAACAGAGATTTCCAAAGGATGAGCTTGAAATACAGAGCCAGAGACTAGTTCCAGGTTTGATGATTAGGACACTTACACACAGAAAGGTATTGTGAAGTTTGTCCCTGTTGCCATATAAAGTGGAGAGGATCAGGTAAGTGAGATTAAAGCACAAAACTAAAATCACATCAGCAGCAGGTTTCATCAGAGTTGGAACCATGTTCCAGCAAGGCAGAAACAGAACTTCTGCCTGTCTTGCAAAATGGACTTGTGCACAGTAAGCAAGTGCCAGTTCATGTGCATCTGTGTTTCTCCCTTATTCCTTTTTCTTTTTTTAAAGACTTCTGTTTAATCCTCATGCAGGATAGGAGAAAAATCTGGAATCCCTGAGAAATTTGTAAGCTATAAAAATAATTGTTCCTTGCACAATTATGCTTACAGAAACCCTTTTTCCTCCTCATACTCAGTCCTGGCATTAATCTGGGTTAGTCATTGTTCATTTGGGTTCTGTTTTACACTGACTTCACTATTCATCTGTTTGACCTGGTTTGGATAATGTTAAAACAAACCAACAATAAAACCAGAAGAGAAAAGAATAGAGAATCACAAGTAGAGCACTCAGAAAAATTTTTTCATAACTTTTAAATAGATCTTTCTAGACTCTAAACTCCAGTTTTCTTCTTAACAGCTTGACCAGCAAGGACCAATGGCATTTTAGGTATAATTTTAACTAATTTCCTCTTTTTCATTCTCCATAAGAGAGTGATGAACTCAACACACAGGCTTTGCACAAAATAAGTTAATTTAGTTTTGCAATTTCTTAAACATTCTTAAATGAGACAGTACATCTTGTTAAATTTCTGGAAAGGAGCTTTTTTTCTTTGTTCTGAAGCTGATCACTCTTCTATAAAATAAACAGGTCTTTGTGCTCATAAGAATGGCATTAGAAATTGAATGTTCCTCTCTCAGCCTTCCTATGGCAAATGAGCTGGTACAAATGGGAGGGATGGTCTGCAATGACAGTAGCATGAAGTCAGCAGTTTGTATCTCTCTCTTTTGTCAGGATGGAAGTTTCAGACCTCTTGTTTGTGTAATGCTCAGATTGGCAAAAACTGTGTTATTAACAGAGCTGTGCTGCTGCTCCTTGCTGAATTAATTCCTTTGACTGCTTACTAGAAGATTTTTCTGTTATAACCATAGGCATCATTGTCCATAGGTGATGCTGATACCTATGAGCACTAGCATTACTCATTAAAGTCATGGGGGTGTATATTCATCAGTGATATGTAATCACAGTACATTAAGGGAAGATACCTTGCATTTAGCACGCCACTGCCAAAGGGATGTGTTAGGTGTTCCTACCTGGTAATTTTCTAGCCTCTTTTTGAAGATCTGCACTTAAAAAGATCATACAACCTTCTTGGCAGCTATTTCAATGTGTCAGTATCATAAAATTGGAAACTTTCTTACATTTTCAGTGTAGGTTTACAGAAGTGTAAGCTCACTGCTTCTTGTCTCATTGACCTTGGTCTCAGAGGACAGATTATTCCTTTTTTCTTTCTTGCCCCAAGCATGAGCTTTCCACATGCTTGAAGACTGTTATTATTTCCCTCTTAGATTTATCTTTAAGCTGTCAAATCACTCAGTCTTTTCCCAGAAGCCTTCCCCCACACCCACACCTGACCTTTGATGCTGGATGTTTGAGGATCACTGCCGTTTGGGGTCATTTTCTGTGGAACTGCATGTTTCAGTTCTGTTCTGTCTTTTAAAAGTTCTGTCTAGAAATTTAAGGTTTCCTCAGTCCCATCTGCCTTCATGGTGGCCAATAAATAGAGAGGAAAAAAATTAAGGGGAGGGTGGGAACAAACGAACAGCCCAGGAAATAGCGAGGATTCCTGTTCCTGACACCCATGCTTTGATAGCTCTTGATAACAGGGAGGCTGCGGCGCTTCGAGGTGACGGTGAAGCCCCCAGCTGCGGGCATCCTGCTGCGGGCGCTGGGAATGCCGGCGGTCCCGCGGGGATCCCGGGAGCGGCTCCCCCTCGCTAGATGGCACCAGCCGCCCGATGGACTGCAGGGAGAAACCGCGCCTGCAAGGATGAGCTCCCGCTCAGGGAAGTTGCTCCCTGTCTTTCCAGTGCCATATGGCTGAGCTGTTGGTGTGGCAAACAAATATGCACACATGGAGGCTTTGTTTCCTCCAGCTGTGCTGGCGTCTTGGAGATCGGGCAATGCCTTTATAATGGGTCTCATTGCGGGGTCTGAATGTACCCCGGCTTTTTGTCATTTAAGCTCTTTAAGTCATATCCTGATGGCCCTTCTTGGTACATCCTGTTAATATTTCACTTATACATGAGGACTGGAAATGGACGCTTCTGCAGCCTGAGCCAGATTTATGAAGCTCTGTAGGCCAAAACCATAAGTACTTGGTGTATGCGTGATTTGAGAGCTCTCTTAACAAGATAGCTAGCGTGAGATACCAGGCAAGAGGAGGAAGGCTTTCATTGTATGTATTTAAATGTGATAGTAAGCGTAACAGAAAGTGGTGCATCACCTACAGTAGAAGTAGTTATTGTTGAACACTACTTTTAAGTCACAAAAAATAATGAGACCACAGCACAAGACCGGTAACTTTCTGTATATACAGGCTAGTCATAAACATGAGAGGTGAATAGCCTCTTGCAGATCTCCTCTATTGTCACATCCTTATGTATTGTCTTTTATTTTCTGACCTGTTTTTCTGGTGCAATTTAAAATGCCTCATTTTAAACATAGTTCTTCCCCACTTATCCCAATCTTGTGGTGCTTGTTGCTTGCATTTCCCTGTTGGATTAATGTGGAAGTGTGGATGTGGCATCTGCAGGGGACTGTTACATAGCAAGTAAAACTGGTGTCTACTTACAGCTCTTGGTCTGTCTGTACCCATTTGGAAAGTTTGCAGATGTAGACTCATAAGCTAAAATTAACAGCATTTATTCTTGTCTGTGCACAGTTCCTTGGGAGAAAAAAAAAAGATATTATTTCTGGTTTTAAATAAAAATAGGAGTTTTCTGTACAATGTGTGCGTATATATATATGGATATGTATTTTTATACATATCTCTGTGTGTATGAGGATTTACATGTGAATATATAAGAGGTATAGGATGCTGCTGCTTCCAGGAAGAGTATTTCTGAAAACTTTAACTTCATTCTTACTGCAACAAGTTCTTCAAAGCAGCTGGTACATTCAAAGCTTCAGGAAGAGTTTCAGCTCTTCCCCAGAGCTATTGTAATTTGAGATCTCTGAAGTGGGATTACCTGTAATGTCTTCTTGGTGGAGTACAGCTGAGTAGGAATTTTAGTTGATCAGCAAAGAGTAGTCTGGGTGTCATAAAATATCTATGGACTGTATTTTATTTCTTCATTATGCATTTTATTTCCACACCAAACATAGCAGCATGCTTCCTGCAAGCCAGTGGATTCAAATAACCCTCATCAGATGTATAAATAAAAAGGCACTCTAATATTTTACTTCCTGTCAAATTAGGTGCCAGCATTTCTATTAAACTGTAGCAGCAACCTGAACAGATCCCATTTCCCACCTACTTAGCTGTATTCAGTTGAACAAAACAATTTCCTCCTTCTGTCCTAAATTGTTTTGCCGGGTTTTTAAGATGTGTTTACCAGGGGTTGTATTTTAAGGGTATGTGAATTGACCCCAAGTAGAGTTTAACAGGCATGTAAATATGCACTTTGTTGGGAAAAGTAAGTGTTCAGAGGAAATAGTTGTAAGGTATATAGAAGAATAATCTGAAATATACTTCTATTGCAAGCATGTATGAAAAATGTATGTGTAAGGCTCAGGAACTTTAGCAGTCTGCGTATCAGTGAAGTTGGAGATGTCCAGAATATTTATGGTAACTTTCCACTGATAGGTTGTCTTCCTGTAAATATTAACACCCTGGTAATACTGATATAACAAACGATGCATGTAAATCTTTAGCAGGAGGAAAAAATCTGAATTGTGTTGCTTTGAGTAACCGGTTTATCACCTTTCAGTTGTTTACTTCCAAGTGTAGGTAAGTGTTGCATGAATACTAATAGAAGATATTCTTGACAATGGAACAAACCAGATTTTTCCACCTGCAGATTATTCATTTTAATTGTTCACACAATGCAGTAGGGAAGATCTGAAGATCTGGAGAATCAGACTAATTTAACTGAATGTATTGTTCAGCAAAGGATAGTTACCTCTGCATGGGTTTAGTGCAAGAATGTAATCACAAACTGATTGGTCTCATCAACAGTTTAATAAATCTGTTACACTGCAAACTAGCGTGCTAATGTAAAGCAAGGAAGTGAATTCTTTTGAGAAAGAAATAATTTCCTCTAAAATGTAGCAACAGATCCTGTCCTACCTCCAAAGTACATCCTTCCTACTTTGTAGTACACTGGCAAAACATTGCTATGTTTATATAAATATTACCATAAAACCAGAAGGAAAAGAAAAAACAAGGAAAGAAATAAATTCTGTGTCCAAGTTTTGTGTATACAAAACTATGGAAGGTCATTCAAGCTACCTAAATCAAGATCCCTTCCTCATAAGTGTCATGTGTTAGCAGTCATCCTGAAGTCAGGGTGCAGACTTTGCCACATACCATTTACTTCTCATTACGGGCTTTTTTTGTCATTTGTGTCGTTATCCTTTACTAAAGGAAGGGATCTGCAAGCTCAGGATGGGATGGGACTTACTGTGGCAGTGGGAGCAGTTGTATCAGCAAGGTGGAAATGGTCTAAGCTGCTTTCAGTCATTTGAAATGCTTGGCTTTCTCTTCCACTGTCCATGGACCTCAGTAACAAATAAGACTAACACTACATGCAAAAGCCATGCTAGCATCTGTGGCATTGCGCTCCTAGGAATCTTTTCTGTTCTACAGTTTAAACACTACTGATGAGATGGGGGATGAGGCAGGGCTAGGAAGCAAGAGGGTAAAGATTAGGAACAGATTGAATAGGGTTCTTTTCTCAGATAGGACATGGTAGGGAGTGGGGGGAATGTAAGGAAGTTATACCTTTTAAGCTTGCTTGAAAAGGTTTTGGGAAAAAGTTGTTAACAAGCTATGTTTTCAAGAAACAGATACAGCCTCACGTTGAAGCTGGTTTTGGTTATGGCCAGCCTTGAAGTTCTGGACTGGCCATCACAGGTCTTCGGTCCTACCCCTGATATGCCAGAGCAACAATAGCTTCTAATTTAGATATGACTTCCATTGAAATATAGCTAAAGGTCCTGTGCTGTTCCTGACAGCTTTTGTCATGGAAATCTCACCTCAGGATCACAAGGTTGGGAGGGAAGGTGGGTTCCTGCCTTGTAATATCAAACCAGAAGAAGCAACATCTGCTCTTGGCTTCCTTAGAAGAATTTCTAGTCACTCAGCCCTTTTTAATTGGAGGCCTATCGTTAGCTACCAAAGCATTTTAAATTTTGCAGTAAATTTCTCATGGGCCACAGGAGTAGAAAATGAGCAGAATATGAATTGACCCCTGAAATATTTGCAGAGGTGATGTTTTGTGTGTGTTCTGCTATATTATTTATATATTAAATGTTTATATAGCCCTGCAGACACTATTAATCCAAGTAGTCATGTTTTTGCTAGCCCACCACAGACCTTTACCTTATGGTTACCTCTTTCAAATTAATCCAGGTGAGTGTAGAGTTGTCATCACTGGAAAATAGTTTATTATTTTAGAAAACAGGATCTGTTTCTGCCCAACTAGAGCTAGATGTTGCTAAAAATATTGAAAATGTTGATGTTACATGAGCAGTAAACATCTTTAAGAGATGCACAGGCAAAAGGGGCGAATGGAGAATCAGTTGATCCTGTAATTCGCTGGTAATAAGTGATTTGATCAAAACTGAAGTGCCATATGCAAAGCATTTACTTTGTGGTCATATAAATCCCAACTTCCCTGAAAACATAGAAGAAAAAGTTTTCTCTGTTTTGACATACTGATACATGTTCCCTATTTATGGGTTTGCATTAGTAATAGAATGCAACTATTCTTAATACTGGTCTATTTTTCATGTGTCTTCATATTTCCTAGCTACTTTCCTCTGTCTGATTTTTCTATTTTTTTCCCTTTTTGTTTGCCATTCTGTTTCATTTGTACATACAAGAGCAGCTTGAAAGATGCTCGATTTTGTAAGCAGCTACTCGAATATCTGGGCACATAAGCTAATTCTTAGCTGCAACAAGCAGAGGTTCATCATGCTGCCAAGTTCAACCTCGTGACAGGCAGCAACTCACTGAGGTGTCAGTTCTGAATTTCTGGTCTCCACTGGCCAACCCACTCATACTCCTTTTCCCCCCCTTCTCACAGAAACACTACTTCTCTCTTTTTTCAGGTGAGAATGTGAGATTTGGTACCATAATACTAGCATCTCCTTTGTCTCCAAACTTAGCACCCTGTTTTTCGTGTCAGCTCCTACTTAACAAAGAGGTGCAAGTATTCTGGTATTCTTCCATCCTGCACTGGACCTGGATCCTTAACCGTTTGGTCTGTTAAGAAATTGTACAATAAAGAATTAAGGAAATTGCAGAAAACTGAGAAGTGCAGAATATTTGACATCTGTCACATTTCATTTTCACTCTTAGGACATTTGCCTCTTCCTAGCCTCTTATCTTCCTAGACTGTCATCCCTTTATTCTGTTTTTAAACGTTTTTATCTCCTGGGGGAAGGAGAGGGATGATTTATCTCTTCCTCCTGCTCCCTGTTCCTGATATCTGCCTCATCCCAGGCCTCCAGAATGTAACCTATTTTGTCCAGTCATCCTTGGTTCATGCTTCACTCTGTTTTCTTATCTTATGTTAACATTTGCTTCCCTTTGTCTCTCATTTTGCTTCTGCTGCTTCTACTAGAAAACACACTTCAGCTGAAATGAAAGGAAATGAGAGGCTACTTGTCTAATGTAATTTTAACCATCACCCCCTTTCTACTCTACTTGCTTTCGTTAGATGAAATTTAAATTCTTTTGCAAAATATTCTGTGATTAAGGTATTTTTCCTGTGTTTCTGTTCAATGCTCACAATACTTGTTAGATTTATTTATTTAGACGAGAAGAAGATAGCAACAATGGTCAAAATGTCTCTGTTCACTCTAAAAACCTGAAGTGCAGTAAGATGCAGGGATAGCAAAATATAGTGAATATACTTTTCTGTATCACTGCTGATTGTAACACGCCATTGCAGCTTTACTCTTTTAGTTAAATTAATAACTGTTACCTAGAAGCCTGCATTCAGGTAAAAATTAGGAAAGAGCTCCCTACTCATGTCAGTGCTGCAGAGAATCTGGCTATGGGTATTGATAGCTAAGCTATCATATTGCCTTTGAGTTTAGAAGAGAGAAAGTCACATTCCCAAATAATACTTTCATTGTAAGAGATTGTTAAAGCCACTAAATATAAGCTACAAATTGGCAGCTGAAAGTTTATTTTTCTTGGCTGAATTCTATGGGCTTTTTTTTGGCCTCATACCTCTCTCCTTAGTAAATTGTATAAATAGCGGATAAATTACTTTTAATTCAATCAAGTAGGTGCCCCTTAGAAGCAGTGACAATACTAAAAAATACACTGTGTTCCTGTGTTTTAGTTCTGGGCTGAAATCTTGCCAGAAACGTGCCTCTTGAACATTTGCCCATTTTATAATCCAAATAATAGTTAAGGGATGAAAACTACAGCATCCTGGCAAGGCGGATTTACAGACACTGAGTCCAAAGGAGTCCGGAGCCAGTAGGTCTAAACTGATCCTGCCAAGGAGAAACAGTGTTAATACAGAGCACCAGAAAAATCCAAAATTATTTTTTCCACAAATATGGGTATTATATTGGAACATCAAACAGCATACTTCAATAAAGTAGAGGAGGGCGGCTGGATTAAGGACTGGATTATTGTCTGTGCTGGAAACCACAACAAGCATTGTACAGGCTCTTTCTGTGTTGCCATCAGAACTGTATTAGACACAATTAAACTGCAAGGCAAGACAATACAAAGAACATCCTGATTAAATTACAATGTCAGGTGATATAGGAAAGAATAAACTCCAAACTGGACACTAAGGGAACCTCTGATAATACACATAGAAGAAATTATATTGCTTTGAAAATACAACAGGAGATCAACCTCATAAGAGGCTCTGGCAGGACTTTAATATGTAGCAGTTTCAGACAACTCATTTTAATTGTTTATATTTCTATCTTCTGCTTAAAAAGGAAATATATTTTTCTGAAAGGATACTTGATAGACTGCAAAGGCAAGTATTATTTTTGGAAATACATTTGGAAGATGATTATAAATCCCTGTGGAGGCTAGTTGCTACTTTGCTCTTGCAGTCTGTATTTCAGAGATTTCAGATAAACTCCAAGTTGTTTACTATCAAGAATGGAAATTGAAAAAAAAATGCATTTGCTCCATGGCAACATATATGTGATAAATTCCAAAGCTGTGCATTAAATGCTT
This sequence comes from Campylorhamphus procurvoides, assembly GCA_013396655.1. Taxonomy (NCBI): domain Eukaryota; kingdom Metazoa; phylum Chordata; class Aves; order Passeriformes; family Dendrocolaptidae; genus Campylorhamphus; species Campylorhamphus procurvoides. Next base: position 1,242,634 of record WBMV01007638.1, on the reverse strand, counting down.
AGATTTTGCTTTCCTGCTCCACTTCATTGGGTAAGATTTTCTCATAGAATCACAGGTGGTAAATATGTTGATTGTTATATTGATTGTCATAGTCTTCTTGTTTCAATTTTTATGAAATATTTCCTCATATTTTGAGTAAGTGTGCACACTGCCAAAGAGCCAGAGGTTACTCGTGTAGGCTTTCACATGCTTGAAGGTAACTGAAAACAATAGAGACTTTGAAGTGGAAGTTGGGACAGTTGTTTTGTTACTGTTTTGTTTTCACTGATTTGTGGTTATGCATTAATACCTGTCAATGTCATTCAAGCTGTATGTTAAGCAATATGCATAAAGCAGAGAGATAAAAGTGTAGAGATTTTATTTTGGGCACTGTACCAACAGCAAACTGTCGGTTGCAGATCTTTTGGTGACCACAAGTCCCCCACTTTGATGTAGTGAATTTGTGGACCAACAAAACTTTTCTGAAGAGAGGTTATAGTTCCATTTTTAAGAGTATTTTGAAACTTGAATGGCCCATAAGCATCATCAGTAAGGTATTGCATGCTAGAGAAATTTCTTATTTCTCAAGACTGGTGTTTTTTTGAAGAATTATCAAGAATGAAACTGTACTCAAGTTGCACAAAAGTCACTCTTACTACTATTAACTCGCTTTTGCCTTTCCTCTGTTGGCTCTGGTGAAATTAGTTCTTTACTGATTTCTCATTGATACTTTGCTTGATAGAATTTCTTCTGATTTTTATGGTTTGCCTGCTTTAGAAAAACAAAGTGCAGCATATGGCATAGTGGGAAAACAATGCTTCATTTGCATTAGCAAATAATTCCATTTATTGTGAAGGCTTGACATGATGCTGTTTCGCCATCACATGGCAAAGCTTCCACAGCTCTTTTTTACAACAAGGTGCCTGTGGCTCTTGTGTACTCCTCAAAACTGGCTCTTGCTCTGGGATAATGAGCAAATTTTTCAGCTTTTATTTTATTTGGCTTTCAATCAAATCTTGCAAGTTTAGGTGGTTAAACTCATTTACGGGTGTGAGTATGTATTCCACCAAACTGTCTTCACCAAATGCAATAGTATGTTAGGAATTAGAGTCAAACTCTACTTTCCTGGGCCATGCTGGTCTAATTACAGTAGAGTATGCTTTAATGAGGGTTCTGAGCTACCTCTGCCTGATATGGCAAACAGCCCAGAGGCAAACTTCAGATCCCAGTGTCAAGAACTGAATCATTGCTTGTCTGCAATTAACAGCTGGCCTTCAGGGTCTGCACAGAAAGCTAGAATAAAACTCTCTTTCAGCTCATATATGGAATCCAAAGTTGTTGGCCTTTTCCAATGCAGATGTAACTCAAAGGCCAAATATAACAGATTTATCACATAGAAGATATTGCACAGATTATGGACAAAGAAGACAGTGTTGATTAAATTAACTCAGTCTTTAAGTCTAAAGAATGATCATGGAGGATGGAAGGCATTTCATAAGAAAAGAAAACAGAGTGTTCAAGAGTAAAGGTCATATAAAACAGATCTTTTTGTCTGAGGGTAAAAAGAGTGTTAGGTCACTGATTCTTTAAATTAACTCTGTCATCTTTCTTTTAATTGTTTGAACCTGTGATGGCTAACGCCAAGCCTGCTTTGTTTGTGTTCCCCTTCATTCTCATCTAATGTTGTGTGCTTTTCAAAACACCAAAGAAGAAAAATTGTCATAGCATAGCATATGAAATACAACGACTAATGATAATACTGAAAAATTTCTGCTCCTCGAAACTCTATCGCTCATTGCAAACAATATTCATGCCCCAGGAAAGAAGGAAGGAAAACACAACAGGAAACCTTCTTTTGTAAATCTGCTTTATTTAATCAAAAAAATCATTGTTCTTGGCTAGCTTTCAAGGCAAATGTCATGGCATGCCATAATGCTGGCTGCAGGAACACTGGTATTCGCTGTTACACAGCCTGACCTAAACACAATGAAGAACTGCGATAGTGACCTGGTTGTGATTTGGGAGATTTTGTTTGAGAGACTTTCATCAGATATAGTAGTCCCCTTTTTTGGAAGAAATCTGTCAAATCATAGTACAGAATAATATAGTTTTGCTCCTGTCTAGTTGCAGGGATAACAGCCAATTTGAAAATTCTTTTGGAAGACTTTTGTTCCCTGCCATCTGTAGATGTTTGAATGTGTAATGTATGAAATAGTGTTGTGTTTAGCACCCAGCATCTTTCAGACTTTCTTTGATGCTACTGGTTCAAACATACATGTTCTCTTTCATTAAATAGCTAAAGTTCAAGTGGTTTAAATCTTATTTTTTCAAACTAGAGAACAGCATTACTCACATACCAGAAGGCTAAGTAATGTCTGGGATTTATTAAATCATTCAGCAAAGTTGACCACAGACAGTTGCATATAGAACAAGTGCTGGAAGAAAAATAATCTATGATGATGTTCATTATACTATAACACACAGACTGAGAGACAAATACTTGGTATCATTTCTGTCTCTACAATTATTGTATTTCTTTTTAAACCTTTAACTAGCTTGACAGTTTTGGTTATAGAGGGTTTGAGCACAGAGGAAATATGTAGGTAAATTTAATTTGACATCTTGGTAAAGCAGCTGTAGGCTATAACAAGATAAATATCAGTGACTGTAATGAATAGGTAATTTTTACTGCCAAGTTAGTGTTGTGGTACACTTTTAAAAATCTTACATTCCAAGTGTATTTGCAAAATTCAATTGCCATTTTATTTGGCAAAAAGAGCATTGTTGAAGCTGAAATTGGAACTCGACTTGGTGGGTTTTTTTCTGCATCTGTTTCTAGTATTCAGAATACTTATAGGTCTTTGCCAGTTTTATCAACCTTTCATAGATAAAGTGCTATTTGTGAAAATTGCAAAAAATTACAAAATGGTTGTTACTGATCAGACAGTGCTACCCTAACGTGTCAAAAGGAACTGAACGGGTGTTCTTGGAAATTTCAGGTCCTTACCATTGTCTAAACATTAAACTCATTCTACAATCACAGTTTGAGGATCCAAAAATTGAGTAAAGGCAAAAAGAAGTAATTATTTCCTGCATAAAACTATAATCTGTAATTTCTGTGTTATTAACTGTTATGAGCAAAATAACGTCAAACAAAATAACTATGACAAATCCATAATAAAAGAGAAAAGTCATGTAAACTTGTTTCTGCTACAGCATATCCTCTTGGTTTGATTGGGTTTTTTGGTTTATATTCAGTTATAGCCCAAGGGAAATTTTAAATTTTGATTTGTCTTTTTTTTTAATTTGTTGTTTTCACATAAAAGGATGTTTGTTGTGTGGATTAAGTGGTTTATGAGCAGGATTGGATAACATAATTATGTTTTAATTTTTTTAGAAGATTGTGGGACATATTTCCCAGAAGTGAAAAAGCACCCAGACAAATATTTACAGAGATGTCCTGAGTCTGTAAAAAAGTGGCTGAAACAACTTAAAAATGCTGGGAAGATTCTGCTCTTAATTACTAGTTCTCACAGTGACTATTGCAGGCTCCTGTGTGAACATGTTCTTGGGTAAGTGCAAAGTCCATTTCAAATTATGTCTGCCAGAGAGCAGCTGGATATATGCCTGAGCTATTGGGAAGCTAATTTCAGTTTTTTAATGTATTGTTAATTATTTGGTTCTGAGTTTTCTGGTGGGCCCCCTCTGGTAGAGCTTTACGGGGTACTCAAGACAATGTAGTCTCTCTGTGAGCCTGTGAGCTATATCTGATCCACAGCACACTTATATCCTTCATCTTTTTGGGGGCATCACGATGGGATTGAAGATGCCAGGGAATTGGCTGTCAGGCCAACACCCAGTACATCATCTGAAGCCCAATTTTATCTTAAACTTTTGCTAGACTGTCTTATTTAAGCCACTTCCTTTCTGTGCTTCTCCAGCAGTGAGTGCAACTAGTAGTACTATTTCATTTCCTTGCAGTAAATCTGCAAGAAAAGCTTACAAATGCTTCTTCCCATTAATGATTCCCAAACAATGGATGTGCATGAGAAATGTGCATTTACAGATCACAGGAGAAAAGATAGGCAGTTCGTTGCACTTGGCAACTGGTTGAGATTGTAGTGGCTGATCACAATAACTGTTTTTAGTGTAAGGGTTAAGAACATGACTGGTCAAGTCAAATTCAGTGAAATTCAGTAGAACCATCACTAACACACCTAGAAAAAAAATAATCAGTGATGCAAATAGTTAGGTGTGTGACAGGGTGAGACCCTTAATTTATTATTAATCTTAGAAACAAAGTATTTCAATGTGAGCCAACACTGGTTATCAGGATATGCCAGGGAACAGCAGAGTGACTACAGCAACACAGTAAGAAAGCCAGTGGTAAGGCAAAAAAACAGAACTACCTTCCAAAACCAGTTCTGCCAGTATCACTTCCCTTTTGTACTCTCCAGGCTAAATGCTAAATGAAGCATCAGATGTGCCAGTTCTCACTGCCTTGCATAAACATTATACCTGCTCGTTTGAGGGGCAGATCTACCTCCTCAGGACAAGCAGTCCTCCTTATGAGTAAGCTGCCTGTGAATTAACTCTTTTGTATAGACCTGCCTAGCTGTTTTCTAAATACCAATGCAGTATAAATGTAAATTCTTGGCCACATATAATGATTTTTACTTTCTTTTCTTTGGTGAATAGTGTTTCAGCTGTTTCAGGCAGCTGTAGAAATCCTGCTGGAAGACAGTAAGAAAGGTATCAGAGGCAATCAGTTGCCTTTCAAAAGACAGAAAGAGATGTCCTGCTACAAGGGTATTGCATCACTCTCTCTTTCCACATTAAGTGTAGGATGTTCACTGGTATTCATTACAATCATGTTTTCCAGTGACTCATACAGTGTGGTTTCCAAGTGTTTTCTGAAGAAATGAGTACTCCCCTGTCCATGAGGCTTTACTGAAGTGGATTTTTTTCCTGAAAAATCTAAACTTTTATTGGTTTTGTTTGTTCCATGCCTCTTCTGTTGGACAAAAAGATTTGACTTACCTGTGCTGCTTTTTGCTGTACTGGAATATAGTTAGGTTCCCACCTATTATCTCTGCCCTTAACTTTAATTTTACCAGACTTAACTGCGTTTTATTCTTGACATCAACCCTTATGAATTGCATCTGCATAGTCCTTTATTCATTTCTATCTCTAGTTCTTTTAGTAAATCAATATGATACTCAGAAGTCCAAAACTGTATAGTAATAAATAAAAAAAAACCCTAATGATAAAGAAAAACAGAGATGCATGTGAAATTTTATCCTCTTACTCCTAGTATCTTACCTTGTAGCTATTTACTTTTTTTTAACTTTATTTAAAGAAGTTCCTTTTTTGCCAGGAAATTATTGTCTTCGTAAAATCCGTGCTGCGATATTCATGCTTAAGTGTATCATTTACCATTTCATGATCAAAATATCCCAGTTGTGTTCATCTGGCCAAAATGCCCTTAACTAAAAGACATTTCAGTAAGGAGAGGAAGTGCAAGAGAAAATTTCACTTTGAAATAAAATGAGAACTGTTTCCCAGCCGGAGCACACACATGCTGCTGGGACCAGTGTATAATGCATGTAAACCTAGAGAAGCAAGTGCCAGTTCATTCACACAAGCAGCATCAAGGTTTGACTTTTCAGTCTTATCTACCATGAGAATGTGTCTGGTTAACTGAATGTTTAAGTGCTGGCAGGAGCACACCTAAGGACAAGTCAATTCATCACATAGTCACTGAAGTCAAGAGTCATTTCACCTTTTCATGAATGTCAGCTGTGTAGAATCTGGGAATTTTTTGAAGCTGATCATTTTGTTTCCTTCTGTGGTTAGTGGAGAGAAAACACTGGGCATTATCCTTGGCAATTCATTCTGTGTTGTAGAATTATGTCTGAAATTAGTGGGATGAATTACCTTCTAAGAATGTGGATGTTTCTCCACTGGCTCTGTCTGTGGTGTCACTCACTATCTGTGAATTCATTGTGCAATTTTTAGATGGTTAAAGTTACATGAGATACATCCTACCCTTTGTCTTAGCTATTTACTGTAACCACAGGCCACTCTACGAACACAAACAGTAACTGGAACAGATTTGATTTATGTATGTTGTTACATAGTAATATAATACAAAGTCTCTCATAAAACCAGTAGCTTTGTACATAAGATTTAATGTTTCAAAAAAGGCCACAGATATTTATCTGCTCACAACAAAGTTTTTTCTTCAACAGATGAATAAAACATTAACAAATCTCTTGAAAACTGTTCTGTTCCAAAATTTTTTATACTAAGCACTTGCCAGTGTTCCCACAAATCATAGAATCATTTAGGTTGGAAAAGACCTCTAACATCATTGAGTCCAAGTGTTAACCAGGCACTTCGGTGTTCACAGCTAAGTCATATCACCAAGTGTCACATCCACATATTATCTGAACACTTCCAGGGATGGTGATGCCACCACGTCCATGGGCAGCCTGTTTCAATGTCTGACCACCTCTTCTGTGAAGAAATTTTTCCTGTTATCTAATATAAACCTCCCCTGGTGCAACTTGAGGCCATTTCCTCTCATCCTCTCACTTGCTCCTTGTTCTCCATTGTGCTCCTGAAGTGTTCGCTTTATTTTGCAAGTTCAAGCTTAACTTACCCATGGAAGCATTATTTGCACTGTATGCTTATTTGAAAAGTCTGTCTCTGTCAACACTTTTCACCTAAGGACAGAAGAGCCATGCCTGTTCACTCAGCTTCTGGAATCTTCCACACAGAAGCACGTTTTTAAAACACACCATTGTCATATTTGATGTTGCTTCTTTTAAAAAGACGAAAGTTTGCATATGGTCACAAGTGGAGAAAAATAGACAAAGCTAAAATTTCATTAGAAGGAGGAAATTTAAAGGACTTTTATTTTAAGGGTGGAATGTAATTTTGTGCACAAACAAATGCTTGAAGATAAGCTCATAGGCAGAGCATTCAGTTTTTGATTTAAGATATCCCAGTATCATGTAAGGTTGTGGATTATTTGAGAGTGGCATGGTTAGCTAGTTTACTTCCAGCAAACTTCCTCCACTGCTGATAGCATTTCAGTACATCTGTCCATACTGGACTTTCCATCTGTGATTTCTTTGTTCCATACAAGAGTATCCATCATTTTTTGTATGCTATAGGGAATGAAATCACCTAAGCAATGAAAAATTTCTTATAAAATAAAACACATCATAGAGGAGGAATGTTTACATTTCCTTACATACCATGCTGAAACATGGGATTTCCACAGTTCAGATACCAATCTGTATATATGGACCTAATGAGTCCATATTCAGGTTGAAAAACCTGAATTTCGTGGTGGGATTCAGCTAGCAGATTAAGACTCAAAGTTGGTAGGTGTTTATTTATAACACCTAACGTGTAACCTCCCTGTAACCATCAGGGATTTAGTGAGGGCAGCTATCAAAATTACCTTTCGACTTCAGGGTATGTGAAACCACACTTAAGTTGACTCTGTTAATTAGATCTCTGTTGTCTGTCTGCCAGTGGTATTTTAGATACTCATTAGGCCTGTGCATACCTACAGTATGGATACCAACAATATAAGCACCTGTCTTTAAGTGTCTTCTGTTACTTCCTACCCCATTACTTCACTTCATATTCATCTTTGTGAAGCAGTTCCCTAATTAAGACCTTTCTGTGTGTGTCTATGCATATGTTGCCATCTGAAATTAAAATATGTTATCTATTACATGTTCTCCTGAGATCAAGGAATACCTTTTTACAAACAGTGAGTGATCCCAAAGATACAGCACCGTGGGTTTGACTCCTTTTTGACAACCTCGGGAAAAGAAGGGCAATAATGACACAGAAAAAAAAAAAAGTGACAGAAGCAAGCGTCTTAAGAAGTGCTTTGGTATTTTCTTAACTCTTAAAGAGTATTTAGCCAATTTGTTAGTTTAACTAATCAAATTTCCTTTACTTTGTAGGAACGATTTTGAAGAGTATTTTGACATTTTGATCACAAATGCTTTGAAACCTGGTTTCTTCTCCCATACACCAAACCAAAGACCTTTCCGAACTCTTGGTAAGTTCAGCTGTGACTCCCTTTTCAACTGCTTATCAATATGGGGAAAAAAAAATAAAATCAAGGTGACTGAACAGCTGATGTGGAGGTGGGAAGTGGACTCTACACTCTTAAAATTCTGTTAAAACTGAAGAGAACTGAGAAATTAAGAATTATGGGTCTGAAGACATTTAAAAGGCAGAGCTGGGACAGTAATTAAAATTACATTTGGGCTCAGATATTGCCTCATTAATGAAAAATAATCTTTTTCTTTATTGTGTGACAAGGTCATGCACAGAAAATTAATGTTGTTCTGGGAAAAAATATAGCAGAAATATTTAAAGAATTTAAAGGAAATTCAGAGAACGGTACAAATAAAATTGCAGAGCTGAAGGAAGGGATTTATGATGGAAATCTGACAGTATTAAATGTGTTTTCTTTGGCTAAATAATGACAGAGTAGGTGAAAAGGAAGTACCCCTGTACTCAATTTAATTAAAACAGTATGAAACATTTGGCAATGTTGTCCATTAGGTAATTAAGGTTGTAACACAAGAGATTTATAAGAGCAGTGTTCACTGAACTACAAATAACAATAGTAATGAGTCTGAAGACAGTTAATTTTTCCATATTTTGGTAAATCCCTTTTTGATTAAGTGTTACCTGAAAATTAGCCTTATATCTAAAATAACGTAAGTCAGCATATATTGAACAGTATTTTATCATTTTATGACAGGAAAGTCGGCATTCCAGACCAAAAGAAATTCTGCTTGTGGAACTTTTACAGTAAAACTAAAACAAGCTGCAGAATTATATATTGAAATTACATTTTAATGTTTCACATATTTACATAGGAAAATAAGTAAGAAATATCTTAAGTGTGATTTTTAAAGTATTAGTTCAAATAGTTGCCAAGCTGACAATTTGAGAAAAAAATAATCTCAGAAGGGAAGCTGAAACTATTTATATGAAAGGAAGGAGTGGAGTAAAATCATAACAAGTGAAAAAGGGCAGCCATTTTATTTAGTTTGATGCAACGCAAATTGAAAATAAAATGTAATTCAGTTTGGATTTTTTTAAACAATCTGATTGGCCTGACTTCCTAAGGAAATCCTGCCGTGTCCCTCTGTCAGTAATCCAGCCAGCAACTTTTGAACCTGTTGATTACTTTCAGTAAATTTAATAGGCAGCCAAAAGGTTCCAAAATACTTTGGCAACATGAGGGGGAGTTTTGTGTAAATAAAGACAGAATAGAGGAAGGAGACCAAGTTACTGTCTCCATTGAGAAGTTGGCTTAATCACCCTATTAGATAATAAGGACCAATTTTCATGAAGCTGTCTCTTTCTCATGCTTTTAAACAGGAATAGCACTCCCTGGAGTCCTCTTAGTGGTTTTCATTCACTTTATATCTTGGCATTGCAAAGAGGCTCAAATGATGGTTGATCACTCATTACATGAATATCCTATTAATGCAAAAAATTGTAGTTTCTGTTCTGGATACTTCCCAATCTGAAGAGATAAGGGGGACAAATATAACTAAAGCAGTCATCAGATAAATTATCTGTTGAAACAACTAGCCTCAGAGTTTTTTAATATATATTTCTATTCAATTGATAGAAACTAGTTTCTTCTGAAAGACCAACTAGAATGTTCAAAGCACGGAATTATGGACAGATTTTTAGAGACATGTCTTGAAGTAGTGAAGAGCTTGTTTAAGAGTATGTGAAGTTTAAACCATAAAATAGGAGCATTTATGAGAAAACGTGTGGAATAATGTATATATGCTGCCCTCCCTCTGTGTTCCTCACAACAACCATATAACTTCAGCGTAGTCACTGGTAGTTTCACCCAATCACCTCAGAGAGCTAGGAGCACAGTTCATTTCTGACACAGGATACAGTGAAGCTTCTAATACACTGAGGTCGAGCAGTTTTCTTTTGTATCAGAACCACTGAAAATTCAAAATTTCAGTTCCTAGTTTGTATCTTCTTTTTGCCATTGTAGATTTCCAGCAGGAGACTTCGGCCACTGTGCTTCTGATCAGGGAGACAAAATTTCCTTATTTTTGCATTGAAAAAGGAAAAATCTAGAGGCAACTGTCATAGTAAATATTTTCTTAAAGCACGAAGAGTAGACTCTTGCTAGTGTAATTAGGGCAAAAAAGCTCCAGTAAGTGAAACAAGGCCTGTTGATGAAGAAATGTGTTGCAAAAAAATGAACTGAAGAAACTGTTTATCATTGCTATTTATTTCTCCAGGTCTAAGTTTCAGCCATATTCTGCTATCCATCTGAGCTGCAATAAGTTCCTAATGATACCATATTTCCTTCTATTCCAAAGGAATTTTGTTATAAATGGACCTAAGGATAAGGCACAAAATATAGAATGTGTTCTTAATTTCAAATACGCCAAGTGTTGCATTTGTGTACTGGAGTTAAAGGCTATTTATCTATAGTAGGAATTCTGCTGCAGATTTGCTAAAGAAAAGGTTTTGAAGTTTACTAAAGAGAAGGATAAATTCGGCAAGTAAGTTCAAAAGGCAACTGTGTTCAGTAAACATTTGAAGGAGAAGGAAAAACAGAACAAAGATGACAAAGAAGGCATTGTCTGGAAATGTGATATCGGGTAACTGCTCTGCAGAAGTGTTTTTTCAGTAGACCAGTAATTTTAGAGCTAATCCATTTAGAAACCATGAAAAATTATTTTAATTGCTCAATTAAAATTGCATCACTACTTCATTTGAGTTTCAAGATGTGCATCATTTAAAGCAACCAAAACACTGTTTGAAATCCTGACAGATTCATGTGACTGCTTTTTATTGAGCTGTGACACTGAAAAGCACAATAAATAAGTATTTAATTTCTCATGACTATCTTTCAAAGTACCATTCTGGTAAGTGGAGGAACAGTTTATATGCATCTTTACAGATTTTAGAATAGCTACACTTATTTTTGCCTGGCAAAACAATTTTTGTAATTAAGGGTAACTTATGCAGCAAAACACATAGTTTGTGAGAACAGTGCTATACAGAGAAGAGCCCCAGACTTTACTACCGTAATACAAATATCCCATAATATACTTGTTATTCACAAAGTTACATTTTCTTTTACTCAGGGAAATTCTTCACATGGTTCTTGAAAGTACTAATAATATCTTGAGCTACAGGATCTAAGGATCAAGTTGAAAATGTTTGTGTAAATCCTTTGTTGACAGTGAAGGATTTTCTTTGCTTTCAACTGCTACATCCAACTTAATTTATCATTCCCTGAAGGAGTTGAAGGAATATAGATAGAAAATACCGTTGTGACTTACATGTTAATCTGCAGTACATGACAATGTCTGTAACATCTGACAACAGAGCTCTCCCTTTATCACACTGATTGTTAATGTATATCAAATAACTAACCTGTCAGCTCTGATCATTGTCAAATATAATTTTTACAATCCAAAATTATAAATGAAATGCTAAAGATAACCCTTAATACCCTGAAAGCCTTCTGTAAGTCAGTATGTGCAGGGAATTCTGCTTAAATAAGACTTATATGCATTTTGTTTCCACTTCAGGCACAGTTACTCTCTTTTATGAGCTCGGTTTTTTTTTTAATAAATGGAACATATGTTGCTGATTGTTCAGTGTCTGAATTTGCAACACATATTTAAAAACACATGCACATTCCCACTTATATGTTTGTATATATATACACGCTGAAAACAATCCTACAGATGGAATGCCAGTGGATGCCACATTTCTGTGAGATTGCGTGCCTTTAACCTATGCCCAGAGAAACAAACCCACTCTCCTTCTCCTGCAGAGAGTCTCAGGTTTTCAAAGCCTGCTTTCAGTTGCACTTCCAGGCTGTCTGCCTTATTCCTCAACTTGAGTTTCTGTCCAGCTTATGGTGCTTTTGCTGTGGAATGTAGCTTCCAATTTAAGAAACTCTTTCAGTTCTCCAGTGTTTTATGATTTTCTGGTAACTGACATTGTAACAATTCTCTGCAGAAGCTTGTTACTTCCTTCTGTCATTCTTCTCTAGCCTACTAAGAATACAGGAAAGTTCTATAATCTAAAAGGACCAATTAGAAAAGAAAATAAGGGGACAGGATATAAAACAATATACTTCCAGACTGAAAACCATAATTGATTATTAGGGACTGCAAGACTTCAGAAAGTGGTGATCCCATGTCTGTTCTACTTGAGTTTTCTTCTGCCATCTTTTGTGACATCTGGGCTTGACTGTTGTTGAGATGGGCTGCAGAACTGAGTGGAGAATGAGGGCTGATCCTATATAACTGGTTTTTTGCATTTATATTCTAAGGCTTTTTAGGCCTGAGGAGTGGGATGAGAAAGGAAGTACCTGTCTTCTTCTGTAAGGCATATAGCTTCTTTTTAGATCATTCTTTTTATTTGAGATTTCTGTCTTTAGTACCAAAATACTATCCAGTTTTCTATTTTATAATAATATTTTATTGATATATCATACAAGGCTTTTAGTAAAGCTGTAGAATATGTATTAAAAATGTGTAAATTTTGAAACAGATTGTATTGCACTATTATACATATCATTTAAATAGTCTTGTGTTATTCACTCATTTGAAGAACATAAATGCCACCTCCAGAAAATTCCAATTGAATTTTCAACAGAAATACGTGCAATTAAATCTACAATATAGCTCAGTTGCTATGGTTGCTGTATAATAGGTATTTCAGTTACTATCTCTCCCAGTGAAGCCTACTTTGGTAAGAAAAGAATTAACTTTTTTTACATCAAACTGTGAGGTTAAAACATGAAAGCATAGCTACTCTTTCTGTCTATGTTAATTGTTGTCATCATGCTTTCTTACCAATCTTGCATTGCATTAAACCATCAGATCTTCATATTTAAGTGTAGATTCAAATTTAAATTTAAAAATAGCTTTGATTTAGCCTTTAGTTCATCACAGATATGACAGCACAGTTGTTGGTATTTTCATGCATAGACTTGATATTTGGTGAAGAGCCCATGCTACCAAGAGGAACCTGGTCTTTTGCTGCCCGTGTGAATTCTTACTCAAATAGATGGGTTATGGTCCTCAGCCTGCAAAGGCTATCGTATTTTCCTCAGATTTGTTCTGTGCTGAATTCCTCCAGCCACAGGTCACTGCAGGGATTAAATTAGCCTTTGTTTTTTATTTTTTTATGTGGATCCTCAGTGCACCTTTATCCCTGAATACTCAAGCTGGGATGTTCACTGCTCCTTCCATGACCACTAGAGGACATGGGGAGAGGGAAAATCTCCTGACCTAAATGTAGAGGTGCGCAAGGGCAGGTGTGTGAGACAAAGATGAATCAGAGAGGGCCTGGGGATGAGAAAGGGAGAGCACAGGAGGAAACAGAGGAAGATCAGAGCAGCACATGGAAAGAAAACATACAGAGAGGGATTTTACTCTGATGGGGTTTTCTGAATTTCAGGTGTTTGCATTTTGTCTTCTACTTTTGCCTCAAGGAGGACTTTTGAAATAAGGCTAAAGTGTCAAACAGAAACACATATCTTAAAATGATGTACCCATGTACATCATAAACTGGGGCTTCCAGCTGGCCCTTCAGCCACAGCAGGGGATGCAGCACTGCCCTCATGGAGGGTTCAGTAAGCCTTTAGTGGGGAAGTCTACAAAGAGGCTCTTCTCACACCTCACAGGAGGCACAAGCAGAACAGCACCAATAAAGGATACCTGTGTAACCTCTTCCTCCAGTGATTCAGAGTGTTCCTTTATGTAATGCAGCTGTGCTTGTTGACATTCTTCTGAATATGGTGCCTCTTCATATCAGTCTGTCTGAAAATATTCTATAACATGAGGCCATGTAATAATGCATTTTTGCAGAAAGCTTATGACACAGTGGCATGTAAAGATTGCACTGCCTGCAGACTGCATTATTCAAGAGGTATAAAGTCCATAACCATTTTCCATATGTCTTCTAAAATGACTGCCTTTATATTGTTGTAATATCCCCCAGTGCACTATAGCCTGTAAAAGCAATGCTATTCTTCTTAAGGGAAGTGCTGTGTAGCAATTCTTTAGAGTGTATTGGCACTGTTTTCCATGTATTTTCTGGCTACTTAGGAAAGAAAAATAAATATTATAACTAATAAATAGTGGTATTTTGTACTCTAACTTTCAAAACTAGAACTTTTTGTACTTCCAGGCATCATGACAGGAGTTTCATAATGCTTTAATATCAGAAACAGGTTCTGTATTAAGCTGGCAGTAGGAGGTCCACTGTTTAAAGTGATACAGTACCTTCTTCTGTACCCAAGTCACCATTGAGAAATAATTCTCTACTCTTATCTCAACCAGGAATTTTCATTTTATCCATCATTTCTGGAGAAAGCGGAGTTTCTTTTTAAACAACTATTCAGTATGGATGATTATATAAAAAGATCTTCATGTTCTGTGATCAAATCTGACCATTTTAAATTTTTATTACGAAATAACATATGGAAGGGCCTTATGAAGATGATTCCTTCATCTGACACCCTTTTTGGCAGAGTGATCATCGCCTGACTCCACTTTCTGAAAAGCAGGCTGGGGTAGGCCAGTAGAGCTGACAGTGGGAGACACAAAGAAATTTCATCTCATGTAGCAGGGTTTATTTTCATACGGGTATTCATCATCCAGTGAGGAAGGTCAGAGAGTATTCCGTAAAACCTACAACGTCAGGCTCCCTGGATGACTGTTTCACCTCCCACCCTTTGTTTAGATGACCTTAGTCTAAAACTATTCCACTTTGTGTACTGCCTTTGCACAGATATCAGCTACTCCACAGATTTTTTTTTTCTGATAGTGTAAACAGCTGTCTTGGGGACTTCTGGTTTCCCAAATTATTATGTAGACAAACAAAAATCAACACATATTACCTTGTAAGCAAAGGGGTTTACCAATTAATCATTTTAAAGTTTTCTAGTTAGTACCTATGTGCTGTGTGTAGTTTGAAATCAACACTTTGGGAATAAATTGAGAATAGATGTTTAATTAATCTTTAATTGTAATTAAGCCGTGGGATAGGTAAGATGGGAGACTGTGGTTTAGGATCGAACAGTTAAATTTTATTTTATGTTTGATAAATGTGGACTTAATTGACAGTAACAGTCTGGATTTTGGGGTTTACATGTTCAGGAAACTGGTTTATGTGAAAGCATTTAAAACAGGTGTAAAAGGAGAAATGAAGTTGGGCCAGCACATACTTTTGCAGACCAGACTGTTAAAGTCACAGACACAAAACATTTTTAACAGATGATTGCAAAATGTTAGCATAAAGCTTCATTTTTTCTGATAGTTTTCAAAGTCCTTGGCTACCATATTTGATGGTCATTCCCTCATGAAACCCAAATGTTTTGTACATTTATGTTCCATTACAGAGATAATGAATTACAAACTGAGGACTTATGTTTGACTGCTAATTGGCAGGGTATCATTTACAACCCTTTTGTAAAATAATGCAAGGATACACTGCAGTTGTGACTGTAGTAGATAGACCATGTGGTAGCCAAAGAACAACTTTCCCTTACAGTACATCCTTCTTGGCAAACTAAGCAGGGAAGCCATTCCTTTCTCCTAGGAAGACAAATGGAGCAAGTGTGTTTTGTCCTGTTTGTCTGGATTTTTTTTTTTGAATGGGTTTTACTGGTATTTGCTTCAGAAGTGCTGTGAGGCCAGATTAGCATCACATCGTCTATATACATTCTCACCAATGGTGGGTTTCACTCAGGCATTTTACAACACATCAGAAGCTAGAGGTCAAGCAGCCAAGCTCGGTTTCTGTTTCTATTGGGAGAACACTGTGTTGGCCTGACTCTTGCAATTCCCTATAAACCTGGAGCATGGGCCAAGTGCTGGGATTTCAGCTGATTGATTCCTCCTAACTGGTATGGGAGGCACTTGCTTGTCGGCCATTGGGAATTGGGTTGGGTGCTCCTTCTTGAGCTCCTTCAGTGTATGCCTTAACCATATATCTTTTACATTTAGTCTGTTTACCTAAGCATTGAGGCTTATGCAATCACATGACATGTGTGAGTAGAAATTTCTGCCTATCCCCTACTGTAAATCTCTATCAATAGAGCAATTTCAACCACATTTGAGTGTGGTCTAGTATTTTCAGAGATACTGCAGCCTCAGCAGGCTGGAGAGAAAAAAATGGGTATGTGACTGCCAGTTCAGAGAAAGGCTGAAGTATAAGCTTACCCTTGATTAGATATCAGAGTGTCCATCCAGGAGAGCCTAGCCACGGATGACCCAGTTACTGGAAAGGCACCCATGAGACTTTCCACCCTTTTAGATATCCAGTGAATCCAAATGCAAGACACAACTTCATAGGAAGATAAGTGCCATTATGTTCGCTGTTGTTTATAAAAAATTCTTTGCCTATTTAAAAATTAAAAATTAATTAATTAAACTGTCTTTAAAGTATGGCATCTCTTTGTTGCTGAGTATTGAGATGAATGCTATGCTGTGGATATGTTCTTCAATGCCCATTCTTCTTTTTAAAAACAAACAAGTTGTACTAAATGTGTCAGGCCAAGGTCTTTATACGTTTTCATAGTGTTCAAAGTGCCTCAGAAGATAAAAGGAATAAGAAGTTATTCATCCAAAAATCAAAACATTGAAAAACTGTAACTTTCTTCTGCATAAAGACAGCAGGGGTTGCCTCAGCTGATTACCTTTGATATGAAACAGAATATTTAGCACAAAGCTGATAAGAATATTACAGAAAGCTAGTTCAAAGAAAGCTAAAACTGCTCCTTTCAAAAGCATGGTATCAACAATATTCCTTTTGTTAAAACTGGAAAACATGCTTAGCATAATTGCTAAGTGTTCCAAAGCCACAGTTCTTTGTGTATGGAGTGTATTTTCATTTTCAAAAGAAGTTACAGTAACACTAGTGCAAAATCCTAGTTACTGATTACATCATGTTGTATTCGAGGCCTGGATAAAGCTCAAAACCCAGTCTTTAAGGTATTGTGCAAGGACATGATAAGAGTCAATCTGTCTTTGAGGAACCCACAGGCACACCAGATAAAAAAATGTTACAAAAACAAAAGCACTGTCTTTTCTGTTAGAGCCAGGGAACCGAGATAATGAATGACTTACCCATAATCATATTTCTGGCAGATTACCATATTTACCTAAGATATCTAATGTCCTAATCCAGAAGCAATGAAGAACTGTAAACTGAGTTTGCATAAAGACTCCATCAGTCTTGACTGTGAAAATCCTTTTAGCTCTTTTCAAAGATTTAGCGTAATGGGAAAATTAAGATAACATAATTGCAATTAATTCTGCCGGATTTACTTTTTATGGGTCAATGACATGTCCTGTATAAGTTCAAGGAAGTGGACCTATTAGCTTGACGTCTTCTATACTGAAATTGTTCAGATTTTTCAATGATTATTTAATAATTATTTCAAAAAATTGAAAGCAATAAGCTAGATTAGTTGTTTGTTTTGGAAGGCAGTTGCACGCCAGTGATTCAGGCCATATTTATGTGTCATTTTAATGAAAGAAACTTCTTCATAGAGAAGCATGTCCATTGCCTTTAAACTCATATGCCACGTGATTGGGAGGTCATTAAAAGTCAACATCCATAGAAAATCTTCAATCATAGTTTTGTGATCACCTTCCAGTGTTGCTAATTTATTTTCTTTCATTTCAGGGTATCAGCAGATAATAGAACAGGGATCAGGATTGTATCAGAGAGATAACATAGAAAAACTCCCACACTTGGGAAGCCAAAGTAATCAAAATAGTCAGCTTCTTTTTACAGCAGACTGAGCTGCTAAGGTCCTGTCCACACTATCCTCTGTCTGCAGTGAGTCCCCACAGAACACAAATTGCCATATCTTTGTGCTTTCAAAACCAAAGCCAAAATGCCTAAATGACCACTTTGTATTCCAGACAAAACTGTTCATCAGATTGTCTGGCTTAAGGGTATTCTCCTCCAATACAGGAAAATATTACTAAGAGGAGATGATTTTTTCCTCCATATTCTCTGAGAAAATACAAGATTTAGAAGCAGAGCAGTCAGCACTCAACATAGACCACATTTACAGTGTGACAATAATGTGTGATGCATAAAAGTACTTGGGCTTTGTGGAAGATTTCGCACTGAATATGGAGACTCAGTCTATGGAAGACAAAGGCAAATGCACACTTTTCATACATGAACAAGACTAGCCAAGGTAACTCTTGTTGCAGCATTAGTAGCACCCATTCTGAAATAATACCTCCAGTTCCCATGTTTATACTTTCAGGGAAATGCTGGAAGTTTGAAAAGGTTGGCTAAGCATTTGCATCTGAGGGACATGTAAGGTCAGATGTAATTTAATTATTATTATCAAATTATTATTATCAAATGTAATTTAATTATTGAGGTGATGTTAAGATGTTGCCTTAATGATCAAGTAGTCTGTGGCTTTTTTGCATTGGATACGTGGAAACTCACCTGGCTTAATAATTGAAGAATGAGTAGCAATTATTTATATAGATATTTCGATTCAATATCCAGAATTCTAGACTAGAAGAGTGGGTTTTTTAATATTGCTTCTGATTATGAATGTTATTTCACCTTCATTCTATTTCCCAGGACACATAAGAGTGTGGACCAAGAGTGTCCATGATTGGGAGGGAAGAACTAAACTGGAAATTTCAGAAGTCTGAAAGGAACACTAGGGAAACAGACCATGCACAACTAAACAGTTATTCTGGCATTAAGAGAATACATGCTTCCTTTTGATTTTTACTATTAGATGATTAAACAGGTACATTTTATTTTGTCCATGGAATAAGAAAGGTCCCACTGGAAAACTAAGACATTCACACAGATCGTTACCAGACTCTACTGCTGTTTCTAAGTAGGATGTTACATGCTTGGTAGCTTATTCAAAACCTGGCTTTTCTTCTTGCTAAACCTGTATCAGAGAAATTGATAGTTTTCAGAAGCTGTTTTTTCACACAGAGTTGCAAGTCTCTCCGTATTGTGGTTTAACCCCAGCCAATACCAAGACCCACACAGCCACTCACTCACTCCCCACCAGTGGAACTGGGGAGAGAATCAGAAGGGTAAAAGCCAAAAAACTCAAGCGTTGAGATAAGGGCAGTTTAATAGGGAAAGCAAAAGCTGCACACTCAAGCAGACCAAAACAAGGAATTCGTTCACTGCTTCCCATGGTCCCACAGGTGTTCAGCCATCTCCAGGACAGCAGGGCCCCATCATGCATAACTTGGGTTACTTAGGAAAGCAAACACCAACACTCCAAATATCCCCCCCTTTCCTCCTTCTTTCTCCCACTCGGTATACTGAACANAGAATCAGAAGGGTAAAAGCCAAAAAACTCAAGCGTTGAGATAAGGGCAGTTTAATAGGGAAAGCAAAAGCTGCACACTCAAGCAGACCAAAACAAGGAATTCGTTCACTGCTTCCCATGGTCCCACAGGTGTTCAGCCATCTCCAGGACAGCAGGGCCCCATCATGCATAACTTGGGTTACTCAGGAAAGCAAACACCAACACTCCAAATATCCCCCCCTTTCCTCCTTCTTTCTCCCACTCGGTATACTGAACATGATACCATATGATATGGAATATGTCTTTGGTCAGTTTGGGTTACCTGTCCCAGCTGCATCTCCTCCCAAATTCCGATGAACCTCCAATGTGCTTGCCAGTGTGGCAGTATGAAAAGCAGAAAAGGCCTTGGCTCTGTATAAGCACTGCTCAGCAACAACAAAAACATTTCTATCATCATTGCTGTGTTCAGCACAAAAAAAGCCCCATACAGCCCCATAGTAGCCACCCTGAAGAAAATTAACTCTACCCCAACCAAAACTAGGACACTCTCTCAAACAATAATTGACTCATATTGCCAGGGTGATGCCATATGTCAAAAATCACAAAGGTCTATTTTGAAACAAATAAGTACCAGGAATAGATTCAGAAACCACAGTGCATAGGCACTACTCTGGCTATCTATCATTTATCCTCAGCCAGCTCCCACTGTAGACAGTGAAAACCTTGCAGTACATGCACACGGTACAGTGCCCAATGCCTACACCACAGAACACATTGGTCCCATCGATTCAGTGCTGTGCTCTGCAGTGGCTGTGCTTCCTACTGTAGAACCTTCACATTGTATTTCTACACTTGGGTCAGAATCCCAGCCATGATACACTCCTTGCCTAATTACAGACCTTCAGTGCTAATCAAGAGCCCCAGGGAACCCAAACAGAGGTCTTACAGAAGTGGCACAGGACCTGTGGAAGCTGGGATGCCTTGGGAACGGGTTAGTACAAGTTTTTAAACTTCCCCAGTCCACTAAGGTTTGGTACAAACCTGTGAGAAATAACTCACGTTACAGTTCTTAAACTGTTCTTAAGCTGTCACAATCCAAAGGGAATTTCTGGAAAAAAGAAAGATTACCTATGTCATGGGGGACTTACCATTATGACTTTGCAGGGAAAAAACATTCTTTTACATACATCAGATGTGCGTAAGCAATACATGATAGAAGTTGTGGGATTCATCACTGTTCTCCATGTAATTGTTTTCATCTGTAGAATTCAAAACAAATTCAAAAAGAACTAAACAGAGGATTTCATAAGGAGTTACCTTGTGATTTGATCTGTAATTAATTTGGAAATTGGAATTGAGGCAGTTTGTAGTAGAGCAAAAATAGAGTTGTGTATGGTACATTCCTGGCAGAATGAGAGCTGGCAACCAGTGCAAAAAGCTTCCCTTCAGCATAGTTTCCATGAATCTGTATGTGCTGGTTTTCATTAAGGAGGTTTAGAGTTCTCTTGTGTGTTCTTCAAAAATGTCAAGCTTTTATTAAGGTTAGTCTGTAGAATTGTTTTTTGCAGGAAGCACATTTTGATTTTTCTACTGCAGGCATCAGATCTGCTATTGGAAGCAAGTAGTGAAAGGAGCTGGTTAGGAAGCCTGAGAAATGACCTGAGAACATGAGGAGGAATCATGACCAAAGCCTGGGCTGAGATCTGCTTCAGTTTGATATGACAGCTAATCTCTGCCTCAATGTCCCAGTTTCTAAATATTACAGCTTACCCCGTCTTTAGGAAGCACCCAAGAGAACTGCAAAGTGATCAGTGGCAGAGGAGAGAGGCAACAAACCACACGTGTGGATTTATTGCACGTGAAGGAAATCTTAGGTGTGTAGAGAGTTACCTTGTTCGGGAGCAGCTCAGCCTCCCCCAGCCAGTACAGGGAAATAAAAGGTCAGAGAATATAAAAATCAGCATTTCTTGTCTGGCAAGTGATCATGGGACACTGCTGTGTTTAGGTAAGTAGATAGTCCTCTGCAGCTGATGTTCAGAAGGGAATTAGTTCTTCCAAGGTAAAAGCTCAAAAAAAGGTAAAAGTGATGTACCATCTTCTTTCTCACTGACTTTGTTCTTCAATCTTTCTTTTTTATTCACATTGGGCTCCAGATGTCTTTAATATGTATCTTGCACATTTTTCTAGGTAGAGTTAGCAACCCCAGGACTCTTTCTCTTCATTTGTAAACACGTTAATTCTAACCTGATTCTTATCTGCTGTAAAACCATTTTATATATTATTGCTGTCCAGATTCCAGGTGCTGCTCTGATACTGCCAGACTAAGGCTGAACACTCCAAGATTATTATTTTTTCTGGAATAATAGTAGCAAGAGATTTTATCTGTGAAATTCCTGCATAGGGAGATCTGGCACAATGCTCTTGGTTTTGAGAAACAAGGTAAAGCACATTTTCATGTTGATACCGCGTGGTTTTGCAAATCATACAAAAAGCACATATAAGAAGTGGGAAAGGTACTCACAGAATTCATAGAATGGTCTGGATTGAAAGGGGACCTTGAAAATCATCTAGTTCCAACCCCCCTGCTGTGGATACCTTTTACTAGACCAAGTTCCTCAGAGCCCCATCCACCCTGGCCTTGAACATATCCAGGGATGGGGCATCCACAGCTTTCTGGGCTGTTTTGAATCACCTCCCTGTCCTCCATGTGCTTTAGGAATTATTATAGGAAGAGTTACAGGGATCATTTGTCTTTTACTTCTTCAGAAAACTCATTACTACAAATCTTTCATATTGGTCTTCCCATCTAAGAATAGTTAGAAAGGAATATTTTCCATTTTTCCTTGACATCTCCAACGTGGTTACATTGTTCTGAAATTTACAGTGACTGTTTCACGCATACAAACTCTTGCATTTTGTTAGAACATTAATTTCCTAACATTTTCATTTTGGTTATTAAGTATTAAGTTATATCCTACAACATATCCTACAGTAACAGTTTCTTCTTGATTTTCATTCTTGTTTTCCCTGATACCCATGGCTCCATAGCAGACCTTAAAACAGCATCTGAGGTCTCTCCCAGTTGTTCTAACCCTGTCATCTCTTTGCCCCTCCTTTGAATTCATCCTTGACTGTGATCCACAAGGCCATGACATTGTCCCCAGACCTCAAGACAGAAAACAGAGTTGTGACAACATGTACTATCACACACACAAACTTTCTCCTTCCTTTCTGCTCCACATCCACCACAAGTTGTTGCGGCAGGGGAGCAAATACACACACAGGCACACCAAGGTCAACAGCCAGAACCCACAGCAACAACGATAAGAACCAGAAACATCAACGACAACCATTTTATAAACAGAAAGCTTCTTTTTTATACCTTTTCTTACCTGTTCATGCATACACGTCACACTCTATTAGCCAAGCACTTCTGTCAATGATTCTTAGACCATCTTCTGATAGGTGGTTCACATCTCTCCTCATGCCGGTAAGACTCAAAACATATCTTGTTTTTCTCAGTTGTTTTCCTTCTTTCTTCTGCTTTCCCATGCAGCTGCAAGGCCATAGACTTGTTTTTCTCCACTTTCCCATGCTCACAGCTTCATCCTTCCCAGGCCAAATATATCTTCAGCCCAGAAATCTTCCACAAGTTGTAAGTTTCAATGTGGAGCTCAGTGTGTGCACACCCTACATAGACAGGGGTAGAAGTGGCACAAAACATTGGAAAGAAGATGAAAATATTTTAGTCTCTCTGGTCCCCAGGAGAAGTTTTTCTGCTGTCTCTCATCTCCACATTCTTGGCCTGAGCAATGTCAACACCGTTGTCTGTTCTTTTATCCTGTCTATATAAATCCCGTTTTACCTCTCTCATCTTCATCTTTACCCCTCTAAGCCACTTAAACAGCAGTTGTTACCACTGTACCAATATACTTCATGAACCTTAATATATTTACACTCATACGACTTCTAATATCTGGGGGCTTTAACTCTTCTGTTTACATAAAAAAAGCACCTGAAGTCAGATAGGAAATCTGTGGCAGAACTGGTGATTTCCTATGCCAAAAGCCAGAGTAATCCAGACCAAACCATGGGTGCAGCATCCTCCCACCCACCCAGCCTACTGCAGTCCCCTGAGTGCTAGCTGCATTAGGACGTGTTTTCCCTGCTGTGTCCCCAAGGATGAGCACCCTTCCAAAGGATGTCCTCAGTCACAGCTTCCCCACACCTCTCAGCGAGGCATGTGCTCAAGGAGCTGGCTGTAACGTGGTCATCCTGCCCCCCAGCCGGGTTGCACTCCAGCACACCCACCATCTGAGGAGATTTCCTACTTTGTGTACTCCTCTTTTTTCTGTAACTTGTAGTGCCACATAATTACTCAACAGCACAACTCCAAACTATTTTCTTTCTTTAGCACTGTTTAAAAGCTGTTATAGACCCTAACGTGCATGTTGTTCATGGCAAGGGTGCACTGCACAATCCCAGGCTTTGTACTGGTTTTTATCTAGAAGGAATAGTAATAATATAAAATGCAGTAAGGACTGTAATGAAATCACATAAGGGTCATCCTTATTCAAAAAAAAAATTGCAAAATCCTCATTGGGATACATTGATGATACATAAATAGAGATACGATTCCAAGGGGAGAGTCTCTGAAGCTAAAATCAGTGTTAGGTCCCAAACTGTCTTTTGGTGCTTCTTGAACATTTTCATGAGCAAAGGGCAACAAAATATAAGGCCAAAAATGTATGAGGGAAAAAAAAGTCTATTTGCTGCTGAACAAGACCACCCACTGTAATTGTGGATATGTTGATATTCTGTCGTATCTGTAATTTTAAACTACTAGTGGCATTTTATATTCTAATAGAAAGTGGTCCTTAACTAATTAAATATTTTATCTTTGTTTGTTGCTTGAAGTGCCAAGTATTATAATAACTTATAAAAATGCTCACAATTTAGCACATATAAATAGCAATGCCAAGGTAGTCTCTTCTCTGACAGCCATATTCAAATGGGTTTAAAATCAGTATGGTTTTAAATGTGTAATGTAATGCTTCTCTGCTACCGTATGATAAAAAGAAGTCTTGAGTCAATAGGAGTCAGAAACCCTCTTTCGGTAGTCTCAGATGTTAGCTTTTATTTTGAGAAAAAAAGAAAGAATATTCTGAGGCATCCAGTTGTCCTTAGAAGTACTGGTGTGGGGTTCTTTTTAATTACTAAGGCTGAGCAAGGTTATAATAACCACTAACTGCAGCTATGGAATACTTGTACAGTTATTAACAGGCAAAAAGCTGTGTGGGCTTATTTATTTATTTATTTTTAATTCCCAAATTTCTTTTTTTTACCTGTGGAGTTGTAAATCTTATGTTAGTCATTTAAGGCTGATGTAAACCTCCCTCACTTCAGAGGCAGCCAATATTTGGAGCTGGGACTTCAGACAGAGTAAATCAATGAAAGTAAAGTAGGGATTTGAGGTAGTGTAATAACTTAGGAAAAAAGAGTAGAACTACTTATAAATCAACTTGGTTATATAAATAGTTTTCATATAAAAGTTAATGAAAATGTCTATTGTGTATTTCAGGCAAATGGGTATGTGCAATAACTGTGCATGCTCATGTGTCCTCTGTAATTATTTATTTCCTTTGAAATAACATGTTTTAGGGAATTGAAAAAGTTAGAAGCAAAGGCCCCTTGCAGCAGGGTCTGTATATTGTTTTATGGGGATACATTTGTTTAGAATGAAATTGTTTATTCCAGGTTACGTATGTATTTTATACCTGAAGTATTAAGAGGCAGGGAAAAAAATTCTTCGCCTTTCTGTAACTGAGGGTTAAAGAACTTTTGTTCTTGTTTTTGTTCCTTTTTTTTTTTTTATAGCTGAGACCAAAGTAAATGCTGGCAGGAAGTTTTTCCTCATTACCCTTTAGTGTCAATTTTCAGTGTGGAAGAGTATAGCCCAAGAGCAAATTTCAATATGCCTTATTTCAGTAGGTATTACTAGAGAGACTTAGAGGGTTCAGATAAACTGAAAGATTGCAGACTACACAGTGCAAAGATGCTTTGTGTGTCTTAATTTTATTTTAGTTGAGAAATTGAGACATTTTTCTGAAGTGACAGGCTAGGTCAAAACTCACTGATGGCCTTCATCGCATCTTCTGTGCTTCCCTCCATCTTCTGCTTCCATCCACTCTTCAAATTTTTGTACAGCAGTGAAGTACACACTAGTAAGAGAGGCTTTAGACAGGTGCTTGAACTGAACTGCATAATCCCAGAATATTATGTCAGGTTTTTTTTTCTCAATTATCATGCTGTTCCTAACTTACTTGAAATGAAAATGCTTTCTGGAAAGGCCTGTCTCCCTCCATAATTATGTAGGGATCTCCAGGATGACTGTGATATTATTTACATGGTTATTTGGGAACATTTATTTGAATATTGGGAGTTCCTCATTTATAATTATCTTCTTACAAAACTAATTAGTTCCAGAATAAAACTATTCTAGAGAGGGAATATGTTTCTTTTCTTGCCATTTTGTACCTCTTCAAGATCCCAGTGTTAAAAAAATGAGACAAAAATCCCTACAAAATATATGCAATGAAGAAGTGAAATTATTTACATATGTCCCTCTTATCCTTTCAAAGTAGAAGTTTTCTTATTTATAAATACAATTAAACTATGAAAAAACTCTCACCAGATTTGCGCATGAACCACAATTAAAAATGAACTTGTAGATGAATAATTTTCCAAAACTTCTCCTTTTCCGAGAAACAATGGCCTTGGTGGTATTTCATCATAACCATGTTTTAAAGAAAAACATTTTGTTCATTAGCCAGACCATTCCTGGGAAGGTATAAAGTTAATGCTTTGACAGATTACTGAATTTGTAGTGAGCTGTTATTTTCAGTTCCTGTAACAGAGCAGTCAAAACCTTCTGAAGAAACTTACTTGCTGACTTCTCTAAAGGAACTGCTGATTTTCTTACAAATAAGTAAAACTTCGGTCTTGTCTCTACATATCCTGTTGCTTGGAACAATTACACACTCAGGCAGATTTTAATAGAAATGTAAAAGGTTTTAGTAAAACTAAAAATGTAAAAACTTTTCATTTTATTTCCACTCAAGGGATTCTGTTGGTTTTATATATGGCCAGAGCAATTAGAAAATGCCCTATCATGTACTTTGGTCTTATCAGGCCTTAGAAAACAGCAAAAGAACAGAAGTCCTTCCTGAGAAAAGGAATTGTTAGTAATGAAATAAGCAGTATTATTATTAAATAGTTTATTTTTTTTCCACAGGGTAGGATCTGTATTTTTCTCTCAGCTTTGTCTATGGTGTTCTTTTGGACCATTGCCAGCTTTTAGTACTACTGTTATTTAGTCCTTCCTATGAATGAGCACATATATGTTGGGATTGCTAAGCATAAGAAAGAAGTATTGCTGCCTATGTAAATTTTTAAAACCATGTTACAGCTTTTAATTTTTACTTTGATAAGTTCAGCTTCTGTCTCACCAACCATAAGCCACCCCAAAAAAGGCAGAAGGGGAAGTGATCTTCAAATTTTTTCAGGAAAGGGGATGGATGGGGGAGAGGGGACAGAACCAAGCAAAAAAACCCTCAAAAACAAGAAGGAAACAAAAAACAAAACCACCAGACTAGACAGCCAAGAACGGAGGTGGCCAAAATCACCAGTCATTTTGGGAAGCCTTAAGCTTTTTTTTCAGCACATCCCACTAAGGGAATAATTTGTTCCTTATCACTTCCCTGCAGTCATCCAGTCAAACAAGGGACTGGCAAGTGCTCATACACGTGTCGGGCAGATGGATTTCATAGGTGCTTTCAGGGCACAGAAGCAACTCAGGGATGGCAAAACATACAGTAATACCTGAGTGAATCCTGGAAACCATACAGCAAACTTTGTTGATCTATACAAAGTAATTGTGTGTAATACCCTAAGAAGAGTGCCCATAGGGTAGGAAGTTTTACCTCCAGGGAACTTGTAAGTACTTGCTTTCTTCATGGAGAACATGCACACAGGGAAACTCTATGGCTTATGTCATCCCATCTCATTACCTTTACAACTGGAAGAACTCAACAGAAAGATTTTACCTGTGCAGGTCCCTTTGTCTTGACTGTAAAACAATGTGCTTTCCTGCCCTGATTTCCCTTAAGGAAAAGAGAGTTGTCTTTCTAAGTGAACTCAAAATGCTATCCAGAATCAGACTGTGCTTGCAGGTGAGGCTGGAACATAACCCAGCTTTTATATTAATGCCCTCAGGGGCTGAAATGACATTATTTTAAATTGCAAAGAGGCATATCAGTATGATAGTTATGGATCACAGAATGTACTTGTTTTACAATAACCCCTGTGGAGGTAACCAGAGCTTCAGTGTGCTGAACACATGAGCCCATCTGCACTGGGTGCCTGCAGGTGCCGGGAGGCCACCGGAGCTGCCCATGGGCAAGAAGAGGCAGGAGCAGGTACAGGGACAAGCAGCGACAGAGCTGATGCATATTTTTCATTCTACTGCGCAGCTCAAGGTGTCCTCAGGCTCTCTGGTGAGTCACCCAGTCCTGGCCCTGATGTGAAACCAAGACTCACCGCAGTGCACCCAGCCAAAGGAGCAGGGCAGGGTGGTGCCTCAGGGTGATGAGCTGATGAAAATTAAGCTGAGTGTAGGTCTGGGTCAGTATAGGTGAATAACTGTTGAAGCATACATTCATCCTCACCTCTTAGATTCTCTCTGAGCCTTGGGAGCTCTCCCAGTTGGGAGCCCTGTCATATGGGCTGGTGTTTAACAGTGTAAACACCAGCCAGGTTAGTGATAGATCCCCAGGTTTAGACCTTGGGCTGAACATGCAGTGTGGGTGCCACCTCATCACAGGAACTGCATGTGTTCAAGTTTCCACTTCAGCAGGTATAACCGATAAACAGGCAGCCAAGCAGGCAGCATTAAGCAAGCATGTGCAGAGTCTTTCCCAACCAGTGACTCTTTGCCAAAGTAAATTACCATCAGTTGTCATTTAAATGAGAATAAGCTTCCCTGATTACTTTTTGCAAAATCATTCAGAATGAAACCAGATGTTCCTCAGCCCATGTTATAAAGCTGCAATGCACATTTAAAAGTAGGCTAGTCTTGTTAGTGAATTGGTTTGTCTGAAAAGATGTATCTGGTAATGGTGATGAGAGTGTATTTCTGAATCAGAAACCATTTCCCAAGCTGTTAGACAGAGCCATATGCAAATTGCCATCCCAGCAATACTAATATTGACACAACATGAGTCAAGCTTTTGTTGTTTTTAAAAAGGAACAGTAACTTCATGAAACCTCATGAAAACTGCTCTGAATCACTGTTAGGTTTGGGTTAGTGTTTTAATAAAACAATTTGCTGGGTTTAATTATTTTAATTTTACTTGCTTTCTACCTTTACATTTCTTGTTGTGACATGTTTTCAATTTACAGCCAGGAATCTGGGTTGCAGTGATGTATTAGACTTCAGAAGGAAGCAAGTTGTTCTAAATCATCTGAGAAATTCTTTTGGGTTATCCAGTCAGTTTGAAATTGTCAGGACATCTCCTTTTCCTCCCAGCTTATAAGACCTGTAGCATTAGCATCGCAAGTTATATATGTTGCTTCCTGCTGAAAGAATATTTATAGCATTTCTGACCTTTGAATGAACTTCTACGAATCAATAACAGTAAAGTGGAAAGAAGGTCAGGAGCAGTTTTCTCTTGTCTGAGTGTAGCCAGTGTTAGGCTTGGAATATCAGAGATATATTAGGAACTACCATAACCATATTTATGCAGCATTTTTGCAGGAAATTTGCAGATTTCTTCCGCCCTGTCATGTAGCTACCATATGAAGGATACAACACAGGGTCAGAGCCAATGGTGTCGTTGATGGGTTTCTAAGCTGTTGTGTACGAACTTTTACATGGCAGAACTTCTAAAGAAAACCATAAGAGACACTGGTTTCCTAACTATACATTGCCGCAGGGAAAATGTAAGTGAATTAGAAACTGCTCCCGTTAATGACTTACCACAACTGAAACACCATTCATTTCCTCCTGCTTCAGATTGCAGAAATAAAATTGACACAGTCACCCCTAGATGTGTGGGCACAAGCAGCCATATGAGATGGTTCAAGGCAAGGTTTGCCCCTTCACAGTTTTATCCCTATGACCCTACAACTCAAGTATTTTAAAGGACCTTTCCCAGTTCCTCAAATTTCTGAAGCTCCTTCCAAAACTGAAGTGCTCCCATAGTGAATTAGACATCTCAATGCTATTTGCTGCCTCCTTCTAAAGGGGAAATTAATTTCCCTGCATTTCATGCCTAAAAGCCGAGTTCCTAACTTAATTAAATCCTTTCCTTCTCCAGAGCTGGCACCTCTAGGAAGTGCTTCTTGCATTCTCTTTTGCCTGTCTTGGGATTCTGGCAAACTAGTTCAGATTGTAACTGTAAATTAGAAGTCTAAATTCTGTATGCATTGGGTTAAGTGAAATGAATCACATTGCTAGGGCTGTCAGTAATAGTTCACACAGAGTGAGAGGTCTTCTACCTTGTAATTAGAATGAATTATTTCAGTCAGGACTGCCCCTTATGCCTTTCCAGAGAGATAGTGAAGCAGGGTCTTGCTGTTTGCTGGAGCCTTCTGATGCTCCTGTAATACACAGGGCTCCTGTTTCCAAATGCAATGTTATTCTGCGAATACCTCTCATAATGTCTCCCTTTTTCTCTTGTATTTTCCTGATTGAATTGTCTCTCAATGGAGAGACAGTGATAACTATACTGACCTTCACAAATTTCAACTTTTGAAAGAAGCTCAAAAGAGTTGTTTTCATAAGGTTTTTTTTCTGTGTCCATGTCATTTGAAGATTGTGTCTACGTGTTCAGGCAGCCATGCAAATATGCCTAAAATTACAGAGAAAATAAAACAAATTTACTGAAGTTTAACAACTTCTGTTTGATCAAAAGTTGTTTGGTCAATGGTATTTTAAAAGTCAGGAAATTAAGATTTTTTTTAATGGATGCTATCATATTTATTATTATTATTGTTAGGTTCCTGAAGAAGAACAAAGGAAAAGACATTTCCACACAAGTTCTACATGAATTGTTAATGTCAACTTTGAATTTCCTTGTTTTTTCCTAGTTTATAAAACACCCTTAATATAGAATTGTTTTGTCTGAGAATAAATCCTGTGTTTATTTAAATTCTTAGATTCGTAATATTAAAGAATTATTTACTTCCTCTCTCCACATACCTATTTCCCCTCTTTTGCTTCTTTTTTAAATTTCTTTCAAGGACCAATGTACTGCTCCACATACTAGTGCTCTTAAACATAAAGCTGTCTTGTCATTTCACTGTTGTCCAAAATTTACATTCCAACTTCCAGCAGTCTCTAATCAAGTGAATTTTGTTCTTACTCTTATTCCTAATACATTTTTAGTACTCTGAAAAATTCTATAAAGCAGGAGAAAAACTAAGTCAGATCTCAGTACTGTATTGGCTTCTAACCCCTCTGTCTCTAGTATAAAATTAAGACATGTTTGGTTGAGACTAAATAGCAAACTCAAGCTTTTGTTTCACCAATTCAGTAGACAAAAGACATCATATTTCTGATGAAATTCTAGTTTATCAGTTCACTAAGGCTCCAGCAAGAAGTGAAATGGAGTTCTTCTGTCAATAGCACATGGATCTGAAAATGCAACGAGGTTATGTGGACACCAGGACAGATCCATCTGCTTTGTGACCAGCTAGAAAAAAGGCCTATGGCACAGCTGAGTGATGACCAGGGAGTTTCAGCATCTGCTGATTTTTCTGATTCACTGACAATGCCAATGTGAATGTATGTCAGTGTGGATTACACCACCAGCAGCAATATTGTCCACTCATCATTTCTTCAAAACTCGATGATAACTGGAACTGTTCATTTTTTATGCTGATCTAAGGTTGATGAATGCCCTTAAGAGCTACTTCAGTCTGTTTTGTAGTTTTCACGTCAGTGTTTAAAAACCATATATCATCTGTCTGTGTGACAAGGTACATGTTGTGTCTTACAGTCTGTTTTATCTCATGATTTCACCTTACATTTGTAGCAGCTCCTCCATCAGTCTGGTCCATGTGTCTTCCTGCCTTCACTGCTGCAGTGTTTGGGAGGCGAAGCCCATGGCTTTGATTCCTTAGCTCTTCTGTAGCCCATGCAGACAAGGCTCATCTGATTCTTTTCTCACAAATGTCTCCCTTCCCACAACTACCAAACACCATGATTGAGTGTGCACTGAGTACCAGAAATGGAGCCAGACACTGGAGCTGGTTTAATGTCAAAATAGAGCAGCTATGCACAGGCAACTTCTCACATGTGTCACAAATACAGAAGGATGAGCTGCTCTCACTAACAGTGTACAATTTGCTGATTTCAGAGAATGATGAGGAGCAGGAGGCTCTGCTGTCACTTGACAAACCTGGCTGGTATTCCCAAGGCAATGCTATCCAGCTCTTTGATCTATTGAAGAAGATGACTGGCAAGCTGGATCCCAAGGTATGTTTAGAGTAAATCTTTCTGAAAGTACCATTTCAGTCAAGAATTCACCAGACAAGCTTTCATTATGGTTTTTTATGTGATTGACCACAAACTTTTGTCCTGGTTATGCTTGCTGCTATCTAACAGACTGCAGCCCAAAACTGGAAGTAGCATATTAGTCTTCTTATTGGTAGAATTTGTAAATCTTCTACATGTTTTATTCTGTATGCATGATCATGCATTTCAGCCGCTTTGGGAAGAATCAGATTATAATCAGGAAATCTCCCTGAGGAAATAGATTAAATAGATTAAAAGGTGAAAACTAGCATTATGTTAAGTACAGGTCTGGATGGGTGACAATTCCACTCAAGATGGTGTGACTACTCTTTCTGTAGTGGGTAAACTCCTCCCTGGACACAGAAGAGTTCTGTGTCACCAAGAGGTGCTCCATGTTCTCTCTTGTTTCCAGTGTATTCAAAAACTCATTTCCATTTACTGTATTTTCTTGACAGTCATCCCACTGTTTCCTGTAAGGCTATTTCTGTCAGTCAAAAAACTCAGTGATGTCCCTTGTGCCGGTCCCAATCGGGCATCCCTGTCCAGTGTCCCTGGAGGGCAAGAGCGAGGAAGGTGTTGTTAGGCCAAGCCTTTCCCTTATGGAGCTGCCTGAAGATAAACCCCTAAACTTGACATTAATAAGATCTCTGTGTGTCATGACCAACTGTAAACATGGAGGAATTTTTATTAGGTTGTTTTAAACTTCTTTTTGTCTCTCTGTGAAATACGGTTTGCTTGTGTCTTCCTCATATACAATGAACTTTTGATTTGCTTCTTCCCTTGTAGGTTGTTTATTTTGGTGACAGCATGCACTCAGATATTTTCCCAGCTCGTCATTACAGCAACTGGGAAACTGTCTTCATCTTAGAGGAGCTTCTAGGGGACAAAGTTACAGTGCCTGTAAAGGCTGAATCTGAGCCATTGGAGAAGAAAGGAAAATACGAGGTAAGGGTTCCTTGCAGATGTTTCCTGGAACAGAATAAAGTAGGTTACAAAAAACCTTCATGCCACCTGCACCAAGAATGAACGTGCTTATCTTACCAGGATGCTGGCAGCATCAGCATCCCCCACAGATATCTCCTCCTTGTCTTACCAGGAGAATGCTATTCTGTCTTAGCTTAGGCATTGCATAGGTGACACAGAGCCTCTACCTGGAGTTACGTCATGGATCTTAGAAAAAGAGCTGTATGCACTCTCCCTTAGCAACAACCCATAGTCTTTTCCTTTTTAATATAAAGAACCTGCCCTCCATCCTACAAGGAAAAATTTTATGGCCACTTATCACAAGTCCAGCACCTGAACTCTGGTGAGCTCATGATGTTTCCCTGTGTGTTGTGGCCAACTGTAAACATAGGGGAATTTTTATTAGATTGCTTTAAAGCTCACTTTTTTCTCTATGAAATACAGTTTGCTTGCTTTCCTTATATACAAAGAACTTTTAATTTGCTGCTTACCTCATAGGTTTATTTTGGTGACAGCTGCAGTCAGATAAGAGGGACTGTTATCTGTTCCAGTGCAAACCACTGATAGTTACCTCGGATAAATTGTGTGATTTTCAGGTTGATCACAGCTGGGAAGCAGGGCCTTAGCACTATTGCCACCCTTTAGCTCTCCCACAGAAGGTGGAAAGTTCCTGTGGTTCATCCTCTCTGCTGCCAAAGAACAAAGTAGTTAAGGAGCAGTGCTCATATGGATGACGTGGCAGCGTTGTACTTCCAGCATGTCCTTTGTAGGTAGGGACTGCAGCGCAGCTTCATTTTCTATTTGGAGTGTTTCTTAATTCCACATGCTACTAAACAAATAGGTAATTTTCTTCTAGCTGCAGAGAAATATGTATGCCTTTTGGACTTTGCTTTGTAAAGCACTAAAGTTGATTTTTCTTTTAAAATAATTACTCTGTGATTAAAAAGTTAACTTACTGATAGAAAAAAATTTGTGGACGTGCTTTTATACTAGGTATGTTTTTAATCTAAGAAGTGTTGTACACCCCAGTTTTCAATGGAGAAAAGAATATCTTCAATGGGGCTAAAACAATATAGATGTGATAGCTATTCCTCTACTTTTTTTAATTCACATATCTCATATTTTCCCCCATTATCCTGATTTCTAAACTAAGGTCAGACAAGGACAGTTCAGTCACTGACATAAGGAAATGCAATCACTAATGTTTAGGCTTTTTCCTGGGTTGTAGAAAAACAAAAATTAAGACAAACAAACTCAGTATCCTGTCAAGAAAAATATGTTTCATGGTAAGAAAGGTGAGGGGAAGGTGGGGGAAGAAAGAGTTATTAGTAGCACTACACAGGTTCATATAATTTGATTTGAGGAATTAATGCTTTAAAAATAGCTCATTCTCCTCTATAAATTTTTTCATTCTCTGACTGGAGGTTCTGCTTCATTGCTGCATAGGACTTAGATCTCTGTAAGGTTTATGGGATTTTATTGAACCACGCTTTCTTATGCATGTTCAATATATGCCTTTGAAGGCCACATTTTTTTAACAGACAGCCAGAAAATGTTTCTTTTCCTGGAAATACAAAGAAATTGTAATTGAGCAATGTTTCTAAGCCCATGATGAAGATTTGGTTTTCTCTCATTGAAACACCTCTAGTTAACTGCTCACAAGATCCATCTTCTCTATCACAGCAGTTACCAAGCAGGAAATTGAGACTTTTAGATATGTGCTTGACATTTCACTGATGCTGTAGTATTCCTGATAAGAGATTGCAGTATCTCGGGGAGACACCACCCCTTCCACACACAACCCCTGTTCAGTTTACATCCGCTACCAGTGACAGCAAGCAAGCAAGGGAGAAATGAATTGTGTTGATTAAAGGAACCTGAACCAGGGGGGCCCTGGCAGGTCAGTGGTGTTATTTCATTACCACGCTGCTCACTGGAGTCTGAACAACAGGTCACATCCATATCTCTGCAGTTGACTGGACACCACTAACTTAACAGGACTAGTTCAAAGGGACTCCCTTTACAAGCCTATGGAAGTCCTATTTTCATTCCCCCAAGCAACTTCTACCATTAACCCTTTGGTTAAGAAAGGAGAAAGGCCAATTCAAAGGATTGTACAAAGGCAGGTGTTTTTGAAAATTAGTCGCAAACAGATTAGATTTCATCCATTTCATCAGCCTAAGCATTCATTGGCAATTAAAAAAAAATACACTGCTCTGTATGTGCAGAAGGGGACTGAAAACTTGAAACATGATGCAGTCCTCACTTCTATAACCCTTTACAAAATACTACTAAAGAAATAAAGCATTACTTTAATTTGCGATGGTATCTTTCAGAAATAAATTATAAAAATCTTTTTTCAGTTGTTTGAGCGGTGTTTCATCACTAAAAGAGGGGAAGAAAACAAAACCTCCTCACACACAAATGGAAGACTTGTAATTTCCATTTTCATTAGCAGTTTTTGTCTTTTCCCTTCAGTTAAATGCATTATACAAGCCAGATACACATAACTGTGAAATTATGGTAACAACTATAGTTCTTTTAAGTATGTGAGTCATGACCAAATAAGCGAGAGAATAGCAAACTAAAAACTATTCATACAGTTACTTGGCTCCTAAGTGAATTGCAGCACGCAGGGGGGAAAAACATATGAAGCATTGTGTTGAAACAAGTTTTCCCTCCCTTCCAGAACTGGGGGTTTGTTTGCTTGGCTGGAGGCTTTGGGTTTGCCCTCTGTTTTTTAAATGTGTGATCAATTTCATCAATGAAAACTCAAAGAAAAGCTGGAATTTGTCCCAGGATTTCGAGGGAAATTGTTAGAGAGGAGCTGTAAAAACCTTGGGCTATAGGAATGAATGGAGCATATATAAAGGATTTATTGGTGAATATAGATGATATTTTTGCCTTTAGAAGGAAGCACTTAATTTTTACAGTATTGCCTAGTGGCTTGTTGGTTATAGGGGTCAGGGCTAATATCCCCCCAAATTTCCATGACCCCCTTGCTGTGACCATAGACAAGGCAGTTTACTTTGTGCCTTTTGGCTGTTTGTCTCTTTATTCTCATTTATCTTTAACACAAATCTAACAGTACTTTCAGCAACAACCTGGTGGGATGTTGTGGAGCTTGGTGAGTTAAAGCAATGTCCTTAAGGCAACACCCTGAAGTGCAATGCATTTTATTTTAAATCTGCTTATACTTTGGGTACAATAATCATTGGTGAAATATTTTATATTTGCACATGACTTATAGGAGGGGCAGGTTCTGTCCAAAAAAAAAGTTAGACCAGTGGCTGGCTTGTCCACTTGCA
This sequence comes from Campylorhamphus procurvoides, assembly GCA_013396655.1. Classification (NCBI taxonomy): domain Eukaryota; kingdom Metazoa; phylum Chordata; class Aves; order Passeriformes; family Dendrocolaptidae; genus Campylorhamphus; species Campylorhamphus procurvoides. The sequence goes on along the minus strand of WBMV01007638.1, from coordinate 1,206,426 downwards.
CACCCAGCACAGGTGTTATTCAGGAACATCTGGCTGTTGTGACCCACCTAGCTGTGCTGGTAGCAACATCTCAAATACTTACCATTATATCAGCAAAACTGTGTTTTGATCATTGATTTTTTATAGCATCAAGTGTTGGTGATGATGTTACTACTTTGGCACAAAGCATACAACCATCAGTACCAACCATCATATTGGATGCAGTAAAATATTCCTCATGTTCTGTGTTTGGTACAAAGATGATGGCATAGGTGGCAAATCTCCACCTAAATAAAGCCTTTAAAAATACTAACAACTTGATCTTTTACTCCTGTCTCCTTTACTTCTTTCTTTTTTCCATCTCTTTACCAAATGTAGAAAAGCTTCAGAGCTCAGCTCCCTGTCTATTTGTATTTTAGAAAGGTCATTTTTAAGCTGACAAATTGGTGTTACCCAGAGGTCCTATTAACTGATTCTGTCTGCTCTGTTAACAGGCCCTATTTGTCTGCAGTTAGTAAAGCAAAGGTGCTACTAAGTATTCCAGGTGTTTTGACTTCAGTGGAAAACCCTGGGACTTGGGGAAGCCTGGTACCATCCTTATTTTCCTGAAGTCTAGACATTTTCTTTAAGGCTTTGTACTTTCAGTTGATACAATCAATGTCTGACCTGCTACTGTCTGACCAGTGTGCCTGAGAGCAAATCCGTATGCCTGAGAGCAAATCCATATGCCTGGAGGATTTGCATGAGAAAGAGGGATTGCTCAGCACTTCCCAGGATCTATTGTCCTGCTGTGAGAGCAAATCCTATGTCTGGGGACTGCAGGAGTGGCTGGGGCATCTTCCAGACATCCTCAACCCCACTGTTGAGCATGTGTCTCCAAGCATGTGAGGAGTAGCCATGTTAAGAGGAGACTTTTGCCTGATGTCACATATGTATGGATTCACGGTACATGATCTGTCCTGACTGCAGGCTATGTGTGCTGTCCATGAGATATGGACACCTTGTAGGCATCAGTGAGGGATGGCAGGGAGACCCATGTCTTATACTTTCTAATGATGTGGGCAAAGTTTTGACAGCTCTTTTCAGATTTGAAATCAAGATTTAGCCTGCCAAACCTGACCTGTAATGGGGAGATAAGCCAATAGCAAAATGATGGGAGCTCTCTACCAAGTGACTTGATGACAAGTTTCATATCTTGCTGGATTTGGTTTTGCTGAGGGCTTAGGTTGTAAATCCAAAATATAACTCCTCTTTAGTAAGGAAGAAATTCTCACACTGAGAATGAAATCTCTGAAAAAATCAGGTCATTTCCTCAGGTTGTATCTTTAATTGTCTGTTGAACCAACCATGCATTTCAAAAAGCAGAACTATCACATTTTTTCTCTTGTCAATAAACAAGGCCCTGTTTTTGTGCAAATGCTTATGTGGGCCAGTACTGGGGCTGTTGTTTCGATTAATCACCTGAACAACATAAGAGTTTCCGCATATGTTATCCAGCTGGCAAACAGATTTTAATTCAGCATAGCATCTACATTTAATTATTACTGATGTAGTGAACTGGGATTTACATGGAATGATAAGATTTGGCAAAAAAACTAAGGTGCTGTCCCTTTGTGTAAGACCAAAAAAAACCCCCCCCCAAAAAAAAGACCCCAAAAAACAAACAAACAAAAAAAAACCCACAAAAATAATAACACCACAGACAAGGCCAGGGCCTAAGTTAAACCCTTACTTTGAAACAAAAGATGGGGGGGAGGGTTGACTTATTTACATCAAAAGACAGAAACTAATATCTATATTTGTTGCTATCAATACTTCCTCCCTGCCCCCAGCTATGCTCAGAGGAAAAACTGTTATGCAGACTCAAGAAAGAATGGCTCTGTGTTTACTGGCATGGTCTGTTTGGCTGGATCAACAGCTTTCTTGGGATCAAAAGATACAGGCCTCTGTTATAAACACAAATGATTCCAGCAGATTCTCAAAACTACTAAGAAAGGGGTTAAATGGAAAATAAAGTACAAAAATTCACAAATCTGGAGGCACATACTATGATATCTGTTCTCTTATGCTTTGCAGGTCTGAGAAGTTACTTTGCACACAAATTACTTTAACAGATTTTCTGTAGTGTAGTTCATGGGTTTGTTTTCCAGTTTTTCATCGTTCTGTAGATGTCTCCTGAAGTTTTTATCTGATTGCTCATGGCAGTATATAGCAGGTTGCAAGATGAACTGGTAAAAAATCAGTTCTTCCAATGCCGTGTTAATGTTTTCTTTAAAACATAATGTTGTTGTCTGAAAACATACATGAAAAAAATCAATTTTTCACAATTTGCTAGACAACTGAATGGCTCTCCATGGATTCTGTGGCTCTGCTTTCACTCTTTCCTCAGCTCAGACACAGATAACACAACACAAGTGGCATGATGCATTCTTCGCAGTTTCTCCACTCAGCATCAGGAAGCTCCTTTTCCCTGAGGAGGAGGTACAGGATGTGTTACAGTCTGTGCCACAACTACCCAGCCTCTCCAACAGAGAAGGGCAGCAGGCAATTCACGGTATCAGAAACAGAAAAACAGAGAAAACGGATGATTTTTTTTTTTAAATGGAGAAGTATAAACTTTTTATGTCCTAGTGAATCCATAAAATGCATAAAGATGAGCTTGGGGACTCAGATAAACACTAGAGTTCCTTAAACTAATGCTTGTGGATGGATAAAGAAGATTATTTTTTTTTGAGCTTACATTACATATTTATTTATTTTTCTTTCAGGGAGATCAGCTCAAAGCTCCTTACTTTGTATCTAAACAGTGGGGCTCTTTCTTCATGGACAGATTGCCAGGCCTGGAAAATGCAGAGGAAACTTTAGTTCACACATGGTCCTGTAAATGTATTAGCACTTACAGCACTATTGCAATCCCTAGTCTTGAAGCAATAGCAGGTAAGGAAGAAGGCTTTTTTTTTTTTTCCCCTAACAAACACGTAGCATTCATAGTAAATTTGTAATGCTGAAGATCTGGTTTTGAAATGACATGTATCTAAAATACATTGGAAATACTTTGTTCATATCATGCAACGGCACTAATGGCCCTTGATTACTTTGATGTTTGTGCTTTTAATTGTTGTCTGATACACCAGGTTTTTTTGTTTGTCTCTGCAAATATTGGATGTTTTATTTATTCCCTGTTAGAAATAGGATGCAAGATTTAACAGACTGTAGGTTAGTTTCTGGACTTGGTCAGGACTTCCCCTGACCAAGTAGTTTGCTGTTTCTCCTGAACTAGATTAGGAAACAATCACATGCAAAGTCACCTAGAGTTATTATACTTCCAAATATGTTTCCCTCTATTCTGGCTTGTTACACTTGCTCAGTCAGCTCACTATAACTTTGCAACTGCAGTAAATGTCAGTGGATCATGAGGTGGTGGTGAAGACCCTCTATCTATATATCCTCAGTCTGTCATTTTGCATTACTGATTTTTGTCAATATCTGTACCTAAAGAAATAAACAAATTATTTAATGAATGAGGCACTTAGCTGCATGAAGAACAGAGCAAGCATTTGGTTTACTAACCCCTCTGTTCAGCATCGGTTGCCTATTTCATGCAAGACCAAGGAATAAAAGGTTTGTTGCGAGAGAGTATTTCAGACTTGCCCAGCAGTTATTTCTACAGCAGGACCTGTTCTTTGCAATCCTGTTTTAAGCATGCACTTACGTTCTAAGGATTTCTCAAAACGGAGTAGTCATACAGTGCCACAGTTCTGATAATTTGACATTTTGCAGTCTGTATTTCAGCCTAAAGGTACAAAGCCCAAATACACCAAGGAAAATTGCCAACAGAGAAATAACTTCTGTAAAACTCCCATCTAATACTTCTCCAGAGTCATTCTGTGGCTTGCTTTGGAAGTGCTGGCCGAGAGAAAACACATCGGTCAGCCGCACTCTGAAACTGCCTCCCAGTCAGCTCCCCATAACCACAGCTCAGTTTGCAGGACTAGCAAGGGCCCTCAACCACAAATGTACCACCAACTTTCCAGCTACAGATTGAGAACCAGAAAGACATATCTGAGTAGTCAGTGAGTAGGATAGCTGCCTGTCATTGGCAGTGGAGCTCTTGCAAAGTCTCCACTTTGGTCCTCCATTAGGAGGAACATTTTGTGCCATCAGCCTGCCTTGAGCCAGTGCTGGAGCAGGGACTGATGTCTGTGAAACTCAAGCCCCAGTGCTAAAGGACAGGGGAGAAATAACGTTTTTAACTCACAGCTGCATGCCTGAAAGCAGACTCAAGGCTGCAGGTACGAGAACATCTCTGCTTTCTTACAGAGAGAGGTATTTCTTGTTTGTTTCTGGGGAAGAGCAGATGTTCATTATTATGGATGTTGAGGAATTCCTGACTCCTCTTGAATACCTTGTCTGACTCCTGTCACAGCAAGCTGTAGAAGCCCCTGCTTTGCCAAGCCCCGAAGTTTTTGGCTGCAGTTGTAAGTCATAGCTTAGCTGCAGCTATTTGAGAATAACTAGCTAGAAGAGAGTGAAACGGGTTATGCGAGTTTGATGCGCTCCAGCTTTTCCTTTTCTATTCATCTACTTTAATTACCAGCAGAGGACTTTCCACTGCTGAGCTGCAGAAATGCATGCCTTTCCTTAAGATCCCCTAAGTCCCAACGTGCAGCCAGGCTGCCGGCATTCTGGCCCTGTGAGTTCAGCTCCCGGTCACCCACATGCTGACCACAAGAGCCCAGCTCCCATACAACGGTACACGGACTGGGAGTTCAGCTCCAGGCCATCAGCTGGCTCAGCCTTTACACCTGGCTTATCCTGGCCCAGCCAAACAAGCTGCCACCTCACTGGAGGGTGCAGCCTCCTGTGAGCTGGGGGTTGACAAGAGCTTCTCTGTCAACAATGTCTAACCTGGCTTTTGTACGCCTACGTGAGCAATCGTAAACGCCATGAACAAGTATCCTAACAGCTTGTAATCTGCAAAAGTATTTGGTGAAGTGCAGATGATTGCTGCAATGCTAACTTCAAAATTGATTCTTGTTGTTTGGATGCAATGTGTATCTGTGCATAAAGAACAGCTCGGTTTTCTTCTCAAGGCATACTTTTCATTGAAAAAGGTTATTCCAAAATCTATTCAACATTATTGAATAATAGAAATGTTTTACAAAAATAACTCAGTTTTCATCAAAATTCATATGAGAATTCTTTTCAGAGAGTTATCAGAATTTAATTTTAGGTAATAAAAGCCTTAAAGCCTGTTTTCATTTTTTTAAGTAGAGGAAATATATGAAAAATTAAAAATAAGCTATATATCTGAATTGAGAAGTTGGGATAGAAACAACTTTGACCATTCTGTTTTTTCACTAGGATGTTTTAAGTTTGGTACAGGTGCCTTCTGATAGTTTCACTCAAAGTATTTATGTATGTAACTAAAGGATACAACCTGAGTATTACCGAAGAGCGTTGTAGGAAAATAGTATCATACGGAATCCTGCTGTTGGAGTTCTCATCCATTCAAAGTATAAAATAACAAAGCATGTACACAAATAGAAAATTCAGTATCTGACTCAGAAAGGGTTTGCATTCAAAGATGCGTTAGAAATTCTGAACTTTAATCTCACCTCTAGCAAGGAAGGTATTAGTGGGATTGCAGATTATTGCATCACAATTTGCCATCTAAACTCCCCTGAGAGTCCCTGGAAAGATTGGCATTTTCCTCTTGCATGGGAAAGTATATTTTTTTATTGCTAAAATTGCTCAAAGGAGATCTTCTGTGTACATTCTTCAGTTTAGAGTGGGAATTAGATACAGGTTATATCGACAGTACATGGTTAATAAAATAGTAGAAGCCAATGCCCCTACTCCTATATATCTCATTCACAAATCCATCTGTTTCTCCACTTTTCTGATATTGGATCTCTCCTCATTTATAGCTCCCTTACAGATTTTGACCATTTTCAAGCACAAATGGTATCATAAGACTGATTTTCCATACCAGGATCCATTACTGTGGGAATGTTCCATTAGAGGTCCCACATGGAAAGTAAAAGGTGTAGAGGTCTCTCTGAAAAATGGCATTTTGCATAAATCACAGTTTCTAAGACATACTTCTCCACTTCAGAAAGTTAGGTATGAGCCAAGTAGAGGTGGATTACTCTTATTCATCTTACCAGAGTAATCTGAACTTCACCTTCAAGGAAGGCATCCACTATTCTTTGACCATTTGATTAAATTTCCAGATAGCCACATAAATAATTTCCTGTATCACATAAGTATTCCAGCAAGAATTTCAATATACCATTTCAGGTGGTTATTTGATTAACAGTTCTTTGATCCCCAAAATGATATGCATATTTCAAAGTAATGTTTTTCGTTTTCATCTTATTATCATTGGTAGTTTTATAAAAGTCCCACTTCAAAAAATTCCATCAGGAGTTTTAGGGCTTAGAGAGAATTTTGGAAGGTGTTTTTTGTTCTTGCTTGCAAAAAATACTAAAGAAAGTGGGCTCTGAATCCTAATAAGCAGAACACAAAATAGTCTTTTTTAATTTTCATGTTAACCTTATCTCCTGCACTTGTCTCATAACTCTGTAGGATAAGATTTGTTGTAGGATTAAAAACTACTGCAAGCAAGAATAGAAGATTGAGCAATATTGCAGCTCAAGGGAGTTTCATTTTAGATAAGAATTAGTGCAAATTAGTTTTATGGAGACAGAGTTCATTTCAGTCTTTGGAGGTTTAATAATCAAGCTTCTGTCATGCATGAGGATTATGCAGTTTTTTAAATTTTGCATGCCATATGAAATCTTACCAGGATTTGCCCATATGGCTGCATAAGTTTTTCTTCATACCTTATTGTTATTTCAGTTAGCTAGAAAAAGAGAAAAATTTCCATTATAATTTACCAAACCTGTCTCTTTAAAGATGACTACAGATCTGTACCCTGCCGCTTTCTGCAGGAGTTTGAGTCATCAGCCTGCTTGCTGTATAAATATAATGATAAAATTGCCAGTGAACCATGACAAAGAAGTTCATGTTTCTGCTTAGAGTTGCAAATTATCTGCACAATGAAAAGCCCAAGGCAGCCGTGGCTGGGGTTTCAGAACTGGCAGTCTGCAGGTCGCAGATACACAGGTCTGCCCATTGCAGATCAACTACAAATAGCAAATTTCACACGCCATCTTCCACATGGATTTTAAAGGTGAATGCTCTTAAGGAATCAACTATTGTGAGAAGTCATGAACTTCTCTAAGCATGTAGCAACATACTCATTTCTGTATCCTGAACAGCATCTTTCATAATTATTGCTGAAGTGAAACAAAAAATCCCCCATATTTTAACACATTAGTTCTATGGGTTTTTCATTGACATTACATTATTTAAGTCGAATCTAGATCCTCTTAAAATTAAATTAGTCTTTCCTGTAACTAGACTGATAATTATATGCTCTTACTCAAATATGCAATTTCCCTAAACATATAGAACTAACTATATTATGCATTGTTGATTAACAATAACCTTTTATATTTAATGCTTTATCTTGCAACTATATTTTTACTTACCAGCTTCAGTGTAAGAATGTATCTATACAATAACATCTAAATACTAAGTTTATCAAAATGCTTTGAGAATTTTAACTGCTTTGGGGTTTAGCTGCTGTAAATAATAGGTGCTGCTACAAGGCCAAAGAGGTCATTTTTATAATTAAACCTGTTATGCAAAAAACATGTTCTTATGGCTGGTGGAAAACTGGTGTATGTACACAACAGCAACATTTCTGAGGTTTTCTGGTTCTGAGGTTTCGTGCAAGCGAAAAAAGAGATAAAGATAACTGACTAGGGAGAAAATACATGCTCTGTATGTAGGAACATCATCTTGCTTTATGTGGCAGTCAAAAAGCATCAGATAGTGTAAATCTGATTCATCTGTTCCAGGAAACTAGTTTCAATGTTCTTTTAAGAGAAAAAAACATGCCCAACACAACAAACAAATATAACGCATTTATTTTTGCAACTGCAGAATACAACTGAAACCAACAACAGACTGCATTTTAACCATAGCAAATTATTGTTCAATATTTCAGAACTAGCTTATAAAGAATCTTCAGGACCTAGGTACTGCCCAAAGCGTTTGAGACCCCAACTTTAGCACAGGATTTGACTACTTGATAGTAATTTTCTGTGTAGAAAGGACAGTATTCAGTGTATTACAAAATGTTCAGGCTTTCCTTCCTCCAGAAAGGTGTATTGACTTGTGCCCCTAAAGGCCGTGTCAAATCATGCAGAATCCAAAAGATTACTTCCTAGCCAATAGCTGACAGAAATGTTCCTGCCATCGTTATCCTGCTCTGTGAGATGTCAAAGTACAGCCACCTCTAAAAGATTAAAGGGAGAACTCATGAGCAACTCATTAAGAAAGGGGCAACCACTCAATCATTTCTGCTTTAAAGTTATCCTTCAACTCAGGCAGCATAATTTCATTTGCAGGCTGTAATTAAAGTTGTAATTGGTTTTTGACTGGATCACAGCCTTATGGAGTAGGTTTAGATTGCTGCTTTAAAAACCCTGGTTGTAATACAAAGTGTGATAATTTTTGAGTGTGAAAATAGGTAAGTCAGCAAGTATTGGAAATAATACTTTGACAAGGTTGTAATTTTACATAATCTGCAACGTCACACGTGAAAGAAAAAGTTGCTGGAAGCATTTAGATACTCTGGATTAAGATGGTAACACACATAGCAAAAACAATGTAGGCCTTGTCTTCATGTGTGTCTGTGTATGGATTTTTACTATAAGGTAAACAATGTTTGTCAACCATCCAGAGGAAAAATCATAAAAAGGGAAAGAAAACATTTGTTTTACAAGAGAGGAACATGATGAGGTTAAACCAAGTTTGGAGAGGAAGGTTGATCTTGGTGAGCTCACCTCAAAATGAAAGTGAAGGAGTGTATCATCTCTGCATTTGTCTTAATATAGCTCCTTGACAGTCTCAAAATACAACTTGCCTCTTTTTCTTGTAAACTGGAAATGCTTGGCAGCTCAAACAACTGCTTTTTACCAAGCTAATTTCTTCAACTTACCTCAGGAGCACTTCCTACCACCCTAAGATCCAGAAGGAGTCATTCACACAGAAATGAGTTAACAGATCCCTGAAAGACTAATGCGTCCTAGTAGGGTCTTGGCATTCTCTTAGGATTTTTTTTAGATTAAATTGTCATCTAAATATTTAAAAACATTATAGTCCAATATTTTCTTTTGATCAGTTCCAGATCAAGAAAATGCACCACAAAGGGCAATTTTCTTAAAAGATCTCTAAAAATCATCATTTAAAATGAAACAAAAATGAGAGAAATTTTCCTCACGTACAAATAATGACTTTTGTCATATAAACACAAAACAGCAAAGGAATTTCTAAGGCTTTCCTTCACTGCAGACTCTTAACAGGCTCAGCTGTGAGCTCATTGCACGCCTTGTGCACAGCTGTTTTGTTCAAAAAGGGGTCAGTGGTTGCTTGGACATGGGGTAGGCCCAGAGTAATGTGAATTGTTATTCCCAAGATAATTGTGGTGAAACTGCACACCATGAGCAATCACAAAGCCACAATGGGATGGTCATTCCATCCCCTCAGGCACTCACCCCTCTGCAAAACTGTGGTAGTGAAGCTGCTGCTGCTGCACAGCTCCCTGCAGTTTGCTACTTGGGTTTTCTCCACTGTCACTGTCTTCTATGTTAGATACCACAGAAGAGTAACCCCTCTTGCTTAGGCCAAGCTCATGCCACAACTGTCTGCTGGCAGTGCCACAGGCATGATCTCTGACCATTACACCTGTGTTAGCAAAAGCTTTTATTAAAGTGCAACTGAAGCAGCAAACCTGCACTTTGACTGAGACTAGCTTTAGTCATTATTCCTGCATGCTCAGGAATAAACTGCAGTGGCTCATGTCACCAGCTATATCCAAACTGAGAAGCTTTCTCTTACACTGAAGAGTCCCCCCTTCCCATAAGACATCACACAAACATCTTCCTTCTCTCCGATTTTTGAGTCATAGAATATGCAGAGACAGCAGTGATGACTTCCATGTAGTTGACAGAAGAAAAGCTTCATTCTTTCTGGAGCTTTGCTTTAGTACAGCAAACATTTGACCTCTTCTTTAGGAAAATCAGCCTTAGAAGTTTTTCTAAAAATAACTGCTATCAGATAAATCTACTTGTGACCCTGAGTTTTTTTCTTTTTGCATTAGTATGCTCCCTCACATCCTGAGCTTTCAGTGCAAGCTCTGCTTTGCCTGTTTTAAATAGAAATGGTTCAGGAGATAAAAATATTTGCTATTTAAGAAAAAAGAACACCTGTTATAGTTACCTGCACACTGGCAAGTCAGGTCACTCGATGGCATGTCCAGACTGTTGAGTCCCCCTGCAGCAGCTCCACTGTTAAAAAATTGTTATTGGAAGTTATTAAGAAATTAATATTTTCTTTCAACAGCAACTTTTAAATACAATGAAAAATTTATGATAAAGCTTCTAAGCCAGTGTAAGTTACAGAAAATCCTGTAAAAGCAAAAGAATTGATACTGGCTGATGGTCTACCCCTACAGTTTACACCACTTGGATGATGAGAGAGACGCAAGACAGAGCTTTGTCTGTGTTTTCCGAGATTTGCCACAATTAAGCAGTTTAAAGATTTTTTTTTTCAGACCTGGATATCACTAATGAGGTTTTTGTTCTCCTCCCTGCGCCTTTTCCTTGGTGATAATCAGGAGAATATATTTGGATTCACTGAAGAACACAACCCTGCTGTTTACTAGGAGGCTTCTGCAGCATCTGGCTCCAGCCCTGCTAACTGGCAGGGAACAGACCTCAGAGAGGGGAGGGGAGTTCTACTTTCTGTAGAGCTTCTCACTCGTCATGGGGATGCTGCTGTGGTGTCATGATGAAAAAATGTTGGCTTTGCTTTTGTTGGTCAATACTGAAAAATTATTCCTGACATTTCTGCTGTGTATTTTGGGAGACATCTCTTTCAGTCTTGGACTGTGCTTTTAATTGGAAAAAAATTACTTCCATCTAAAGCACATAGTTAAGACTTTATTTGTTTAGTGGATTGGTTTGTTCAAGGAAATTTCAAAAACAAAACAAAAAATCCACACTGATTAGCCATAAGTATTAAGTTTATCAAACAGGCCTGTGTCTGGATTAGATTATAATTTGTCTTCCATTCAGTTGCTCAAATATTTTCCTGATAGCTCATCGAGAATATTACATTTTCCCTTCTTCTTGTGGTTTCTTTTCCTTCCTTGTGGGTGGAACTCCAAGTCTGTCTCTGATAAAAGCTTGTGGTTTTCATTTAGTTGGCTTACACTAATTGCACAGCACACAGACACTGAGATAGTGTCAGCTCTGTAACTATGATATAAATCCATCTGTAACATCTAAGTAAATGCATGGATATGGGTATACATAAGCTTCAAAACACAATGTGGTAATTAATGTGACTTAATGCATGGATCTGAATAACTGGAACACAGTAACTGACAGTGGTTACTGTTCAAATATTGTCATAGTTATTTTGTTTACATCAGGGCTGCTGGAGTCCTGTAAGGGAGGTAGGGCAGCGCAGTTCTGCTTCTGAGCTGAGACTAAGGCGTATAACCTGTGAGAGTTGCCCAAGCCATTGAGATATGCTAGTAACACTGAATGGTCACCATAAAGGAAACTGGTTTTCAACACTCACTTGCACTCAGGCTGATGTGGGAGCAAAGAAAGGAGTGGGACAGAAATTCAGAGTGATGCATCTAATAATTGGCATTTCTGTAGATCTAGAAAGGGACCTTGAGACCCAACATGTCTGACTTCTAGCAGTCTTTGGCTCTAAAAGTCAATGTCCTATTTGTCTTGGGGAAAGAATGAATTTGGGTGGAATTACCTAAGAACGATAGAAAACTTCTGGGACTGTGATTCTGAAGCAATTGCATACAGCCAGATAGTTCATTTTTCCAACATCAAGCTGTTTAGTTTGTTCAAGTTTATTTGGAGTATTTTTATGATAGTGGCAATATTAGATGAGTTTTGTGCTGAATTCATTATCAGTGTAGGTTAGAACCGATTAGAGCCTCACTGTCAAATTGTATCTCAGAGAGGATTAGGTATCTGCCCCCTGCCTAATTTATTACTTTTCTTTTGAGTGCCAAGATGCAAAGGTTTGCCACAACAGCAGCAGCTGTGAGCATGCACAGTAGCAAAACCTGAAGAATTTACTGGCAAAAACACTAGGAAAACAACAACTTGGAAATAAGCAACTATTTTTTTTTCCGAGACTGGCTTTATTATCAAATATTGTGTCTTATTTTTTCATGATTTTGCATCAAGCCATGGTCTGTGCAAGCATTTCATTTTAGGAAAATGGAGTTCATAGAATCATAGAATGTCCTGAATTGAAAGGGACCACTGATTCCAACTCCTGGCCATGCACAGGACAGCTCCAAGAATGCACATGGTGTGCCTGAGAACATTGTCCAAACACTTCTTGAACTCTGTCAGGTTTGGTAGAGTGATAATTTCCATGGGGAGCCTGTTCCAGTGCTCAACCACCCTCTGGGTGAAGTACCTATTTTTAACATCCAAACCTTTCCTGACACACCTTCATGCCATTTTATTAGATCCTATCACTGGTCACAAGAGTGAAGAGATCAGTGCCTGCCCCTCCTCTTCTCCAGGCTGAATAGACCAAGTGACCTCAGCCACTCTTGGCTTCCCCTAAAGCTGCTTATTTCTTCTGTATATCATCAGTGAGAACATGGAATAAGAATAGACATGAAATTATTTGCTCCTATGTCCAGGAGATGGACTCCAGACCTGTATTGTTTTTTGTTGATGAGACAGTATTGCTGGACCTAGTGATACTATTGCCTTTCACATTAAAAGAAACTGTATTGAGCTTTGGTGTACAATTCACATGATACTTCTGCATTCCAGGACAGCTGTGAATTATTTTAAATTGAAGAGTTTTCAAAGAACTTAACTTAGTTTATAATTTTACAATAATAAAAAAAAAAATCTATCTTTGTTTCCCTGTATACCTGCCCTTCTTTCTTTCCATTTATTTATTTATAGCCACTAAGATTCCACGTATGCCTTTCTGGATCAGCCCAGAGCTTTCTCATAAATATATCAAATTGAAATTAAACAATAATATAAAATGTTGCATATTCTGAGCAAAGCAGATGCAACAGATCAGCAGATGTAATCATTGATGGAAACAGATCTGGAAATACAGGAAGTTTTTTCCTCTGTGATATATAAAATCTTTTTCATAGGTGAAGAATAGTATCTGCCTCATGCTCCATGCAACTTTTAGTGATGCCTTGGGCAACATTTTTAAACATGGATATCTTCTGGTCATCTTTCAAAGTCAGCTTCCTGAGACAAAAGCAATATTTAAATTAATAGATTAGGGGGTGAATATGTAAAATGTGATTATTCTCTTTTGAAGTCTTGTGTGTTGTATATAGAATGGTTTTGGTGTTTAAGCTTATTGTGTAAAGTTAGTTTACCAGGAAATATCAATAAAATTACCATATTTATCCAACTAGTCCTTTTCTTCAGCAATAAGCAACTCTGCATCAAGTCTGCCCCATTTGTGCTGCTCTTTGATTAAACTACTCTTGGGAGACTCCAGACTGCTAGACTAAAAAGCTAGTAAAAGCTTTTATATAAAAGTAGCCATATGGCATTTGATTTTTATAGCTCATAAAGATATTAAGAAATATTTCCTTTCTTTTTCGCTATTATCTGTTATTTTTGAAACCTTTGTTTTAAACAGAGCTGTCACAAATAGACTCAGCAGCCAGTAAATCCACTGGGCCCTCTGTGTGCTGGAAAAACATCTGCCTGTTCTGCCGTGCTGAGAACGAGCTCCAGAGATTTCCCTGACTCAGACAAAATGAGAAAATGCATTTTGAGCTAAAATAACCCACCTAATAAAGCATAATTCTCTTCCAGTCAAGTTCCCTCCTATTCCTCCTTTATTCCACCCTCTCTCTGATTTTCCAGCTTGATCTAAATACTCATTTGCTTGTTATAGTAATGCTTAATATGGTTTTAAAGCTGTGTGCTTGGTGCCTGCCTGCAAATTGCTTGTGAGACAGAACTGGATTTCCTGTTGTTTGTGCCGAAACTGCTAAAATTGTGTGTTTCTGTTCCATAAAACTTGCTAAGTGAAAAAAAAGGAAAAATGTAGCATATAGCCACAGGATAATAATTTCCCAAAATTTACTCCAAATTCTTTTTTTAAAAAAAAAGTTTTAATGAGTAACTTACTGTACAGATGAGCTGAGTAATAGTTTTTGTGTTTTGCTTTGGTTCTAAGCAGACAACCTGGAAAGGAGCTAATCCTTTTTTGTTGGGTTTTGGGGGTTTTTTTGTTTATTTATTGTAAAGGTAATTGTTTCTTGAATTAAGTTTTATTTATGTATTTTTCTAATCTGGTTTCTTGAACTTTGAGAGGTGAGCACAGGAAGTATCAGTTTTCTGGCTGAGAGGGTGGGCGGGTCACTGCTAGCAGCAAAGACTTTTTTTTAAAAGCTACAGAAAAGAAAGCTTTTACTGTTCAGAACTATTTTAATGCATTCAGTGTTCTTTACAGACTGGAAGTGATGAGTACGCCAAGTTACAAGTGCAGATTTCTAAGAATGCTTGATGCAAAATGATGTAATTAACACTGGACTACAAGAAGGTCCAAGAGCAGGAGCCTTTGGGGAATCTTGCTAAAACAGCCGTGAAAAACATGTTTTAAACATAGCCCTCATGAGTAGATTGCTGAGATAAAAGAGTAAGGTGACCAGTTGAAAAATGAAGGTGTACTTGGGGGGAAATTTCATCTAGGCTTAATGAAGATTTTTGATCAGTATTCAAGCATTAGTTAAATATTTTTTTTTCTAATTAGCATTATTTCAGCAATCAAAGAACTGAATATCCTTTATTCAGGATATCCTTTACTGCAGTTTTGTAAACTCTGGAAGTCAATCCCTTGGACAGCTGAAGACATCAAATAAATGTGTAATCACACAATCTGATTGAATTCTAATGCTGGTGAGCAAACAGCCCAAGGTTTTAAGAAGTACTTCTGTTCACCACAGGCTTATTTTCTGTGTGATACAGACTGTGTTGCTAATCAGATGTGGTATGTTTCTGTCTTGCAGATTTACCGCTGGATTATAGATTTACACGATTTTCCTCAAATAGCTCTGCAACTGCCGGGTACTACCCAACCCCTCCAAAAGCACTGCTGCCAAATGAGGAGTCAGTGACTATGAAATAGGTTGTCGGCTTTTTCCTCAAATAACCCCGTGGCCCTTACTTAAACTGCTATCAAATGCTAATTGGTGAAAATGCTGTGTGATGCTTCATAAAATAGAGTGATGGATTAAAGCAGACTCCTGTGTAGACTTGTGTTTCACTTGTTTCTCTAGTCCAGCTGGAGCAGATGAGCAATGCATCCTTCTCTCCAAATCTTCTGTCCACCACTACCTTTCACAAAGTGCTATTGGCTTTTTCCATGCACTTCGCACTGCCTTCAGGAGAAATGTAGCAGTACTAGCTCATCCCAAGTTGCATTCAACATTTTCAAGGACATTTTAGGTACTATCCCTATGTAAGGTGATGCTGTTGCTACTGGAAGCCCCAGGAAAGACCCAGTCCAGACCCTCAGTCCTATTACGTTGGACAGCCCAGGTTACCACCGTAGACCAGTGTTATGCAGCCTCTGAGGAATTTCTTCTCTCATCTTAACTGTTCTTGAAGATACAGAAAGACTGAGGCCCCAAGAGAAAGATGCATCATACTCAAAGAGGGAGTTCATTGGAATTTAGGTGACTAATTGCAGACAGATAGTTCCAAAAGACTTTGTCACGCACTTTGTATTCCTGAAAAGTGCCTAACCACTGTTCAGCAGCAGGGTTCCCTATATGCCTTTTCCTCCTTCAGTCTTCCATACCTCAAGGGTCATAACTCTCCTGCAGAAGGAGGGAAACTGTACAGTTCCCATCTCTGATGGAATGGATTCAAACCTGCATTCTCCACCTCCCTGGGAAATCCTTCCAAGAGTAGGAAGGATATAGCAACCAGCTATATAGAGCTATCTCTGCTAAGTACAGCATCAGCCTAGAAGAAGAGCAGGACTGAAGGCACAAACTGAATTATGTGCTTTTTTATCTGCTAATTTAAGCAAAGCGACACCCTGTTCACAGCAGATTTATGTCCAAAGACCTGTTCTTCAGTGCTTTGGACAGAAGCCCTCAGTAAATAATGCAGCCTAGCAGATGCAAAAACTTGTCAGGTATTTGTTTTGTTTTGTGACAGTAGGTTGGCAGAATTTTGGATAAATTTCCCGCAAAGTTTAAAGAACAATAAACAGAAACTTTATTTTCTTGTTTCCAAGTAAAAGAATTTACTTTCTTAGGCCTAGACAAATATCAGAATGGATTTAGCTTGCATTAACACTTGTGTCACTGCAGCTCATTCTGTATTTTTGCAGTTTCACCAACTAAAATATTTTGTGTCAGAATCAGACGCAAACACCATTTCAGCTTGTTTCAGGGATACCAGCTTTTGTTTGCATGTTTTTTCCTGCCTTTACATAGAATGTTATTTTAACACTCTGGTGGTCCAGTATGCTTGCAAGTAATACGCAGTATTTCCAAATTAGCATTAAGCATTGGTTTACTGAAGAGGAAACATAAAACAAATGGGGACAAAATTGATAAAAACTTTCTGTAAAACAAGGTGGATGAGGAATAAAAATGGAAGTCCCATTAGCCTTCTCACAAACTATAGGCTGAAAATATTTGATTTAAGATGGTAACAATTCATAATACTTCATTTTGAAATTTTTTAATTAGCATCAATGTCTTTGGCAACAAATCTGGCTCACAACAGGGATATGATTTGTATTAAGCAGAGAGATACCCAGATTAAAAACTCAGATCTCTGATTACAGTATCATTGAAATTCTAACCTGAATCAAGAAATCCTCTGCAAATAATTTCTAGCGAGGTTGTGGTGCAAACCCGTATTGTGTACCCTCACACTTCTGTTGTTCTGAATTTGGGACTGGTTTTTGTAGGTTGGAGAATTTTTCTTATTTTTTTAAAGAAAACTAATTGAATTGTTAAACAAAATTAGACTGAAAATCATCTAAGTCCTTGGACCCTGATGTCTCAGTGGAGAAATTTTTTTACTGGAAAGGTGGCAGATTCTAAGGACAGACTAAACACAAAGCTCACCAGAAGAAGCACATATACCCATCTTTGATAAAGGCTATCACCAGTCATTTGCACTTGCTGCCCGAAGGATGTCACAGTAGCAGAGAAAGAAAAAGATAACAGAAAGCTCCTGTAAGCATGATTCCATGTGCCACCGTAGTCTGTGGCTGCAGGAAGACTGAAGTGGTTGCCCGAGAGATAGAGTTCCTCTTACTAAAATCTCTTCTATTTGAGAATCTGTGAAAGTTATACAGGTCTTATTACAAAGCAGAGATTGGCAATGAAGGAATGAGGAGGGCAATCAGTGCTGAGGCAACAGGAGAGCTGTTGGAAATGGAGGTGGTGTGAAGAATCAGAGGGAGGAAATGTGCATGGCAAAAAATTGGTAGAGAGCTGTCCATATTTCACCTGACATCTAAGGACACAATCTTTGCATTTTCCTTATTTCTTTCTTACTTCCTTCTCACTTCTTTCTCACTTCTTTCTCTTTTTCTTTTTAACTCCTGGAAGTCTCTGAAATTTCTTGGATTCTCTTGTGAAAGGCCTTTGACAGAAAAGTTGCTGATGTGCCTACAAAACTATCTTGGGCATTGGCAGGAAGACATAATGTTGCAAAGATTCATTAAAATCATTGTGTCTGGTTAGACAGCCCTGAAAGCCACAGTTTTGCTTAAAACCAGAGATGAATACCAAGTCTCTTTTGGTGTCTGAATTTTAAAATAAAGAGAATTTATTTCTGAAAAAAAAAATGCATGTTCTCTGAATTTACTTTATAGCTGAGCAGCAAACAGAAAAAAGAGACAAGGTTGTCTCAAAGCAGTGCAAGGAGAGGTTTGTGCTACAGCCTCAAACAAAGCAAAACTTGACCCACTCAGAATAAGATACATAAATCAAGCCAAAACTTTAAAAATTTAACACCTATGGGGAAGTCATCTTTGATGCAAAGCAGAGCTCACTGCAAGTGTTTCCTGAATAGGGCTTCTTCCTGGAAACTAAAGGCTTCTTTTTCACCGGTGAATAGAAGTTAAATAAAGAAACATGGGTAGATTATCCATGGCAGACACTGGGCACTGCTGGAAAAGGGTTTTCTGAGACTGCTGCTTCCCCAGGCTGATGGAGCTCTCCAGCTCCTGTGAGTCCCAGGTCTGTGATAGTACAGTAGCACTGGAGCGATTCCTAAAGGAATTCCTGGGAAAATTTAATGACAGGCACTGGGAATAAGCATTCCCCAAACGGCTTTAAGTCTTTTCTCCTGAGGCCAAGGATACATAAAATCATGCCAAGGTAAACAACAGAAGAGTCTTAAGAATATGTAAATTAGCAGAGGTGCCAACAGCAGGAAGGCAGCATCTCAGCTTCCATATCAACTCTTATTTTGGCACCAAAGGGAACAAAATCTGCAGTAAGTGTAAAACATCCTTTTGTACACAACCTTTATGTTTTACTGTACAGTTTCTCAGAAAGTCAGGTTTAGAAATAAAGTCACTTCTGTGCAAGAAAGTACAAGGCTTGCATGCTGCACCATACAGTGAGGGATCTGATGGGAAGATCTTGCTTCTAACTTCCCTGGGAAGCGGGCATGGCATGGGGCAGCCTGCGCCTCCTCAGCATCATGGAAGGAGCAAGACAAGTTTTCTGATACGTTAAAGTGACTGACTTAAAATATGCCTTTCTCTGTACACATGCTTGGAGGCAAATAGCATTTCAGCTGACACACAGCATCAGATTGAGGAGGGAAAGCATATGGCTAAGCTACAAGACCTTTACCTCTGCAGAGAGTGCCAGCTGTAATGGTAAAATGGCTAAAATGGTGCAGCCACAGACATCTATTGTTAACAATTGGCCACAAAACGGCCCTTCCAGCAAGCACGTAGCCAATCCAGAACCCTCCGGGGGAAAGGCTCAATCCCATTATAAATCCAGTTGCCTGTAATTCTGTTTTCTGCAGTTCTAACTAAGTAGAACATCAAACTCCCTTGGTGAATCACAGAAGAGGAAAAAAAATATTAAAAAGAGGTTTTCTTCTGAATATTTTTGGTGCAAGAAACAAATGCTGTTTTTCCACAAGCATTATAAATAGAAATGCTTAACTGGAAATCAGAGCCTGGATTAGGGCCAAGATGGAATCCAGGAAGTTAAACAGACTCGGAGATTTCCAGTTCTAATAGCGTGCTAGCGTCTTTGCAGGGCAAACTGGAAATTCCTATCTACATGTCAATGTATCCGTACTGTGGCCAGCATGACTGATCATTTTCTTGAATATGGGACAAAGGTGTAAGGCAAATGTTTTCAGTGTGAAGTGGGTACCCACAGCAGTTGTCTGGCAAGCGTGGCAAGACCACAGAGGTTTTGCAGCTGACCAGATGTCACAGTTCACAGAAGGGCAAACATCTGAAGCACCGTGTTTAACTCTGCACCACTGCAGCTACACTGATTTAATCAGAACTGTGCTAAAAATCCTCCATGCTTCCCACTCACCTCTACGCAGTTCTCTCACACATGGCTGTAACAATTTTTAAATACTTGCACAGGGGTGAGAAACCATTGCAGCCACTTCAAAACCATGTTGGCTTCCAGCCCCTTCTGCAAATTAGAGGTTGCAAGACACAAAATGGCAGCAGCACAAATGTAATAGCAGTCTGCACAGCAGACACCACAGCTCCAATGGCCCAGCCAAAGCAGATTCTGCCAGCTAGAAAGGTATTTCTATTTTCCAGTGACACTAAATGTTAACTAAAAACACTTAAACACTCCATTTGATTCCCCCTTACAAGGTTGAAGACCTTACATTCTTTTTAGGAGTGAAGAAAATCATAAACGATTTTACACTGTATACAGGAGGAAAAAAATAGATGTTAAAAATTTATCAAAGTAGAATATTCAGAGTGTATTTTAGGAAAAAAAGTCCATTAACTTTCAATAGACCTTGTTCTGTCACTAAAGGAATTCTAAAAATTGTGATTCCACATGCCTAATAACTTTACATTAAAAGATTTATTTCTAAACCCTTCACCATCTCCGAGAAATAAAAGTACAGGTGAATGTAGCAACTCTTTTGCCTTATAATACCAGAGAGTTGTAGTATTCTTGCTGCATTACCCCCTGTAATCTCAGCCCACACTGAGAAATTAAATGTGCACTCACATGTGCTAACCAGCCTGCAAATTATATTAATCCAGAGAAAGAAGCCATTGTAAACTTGGTGAAAAGAAAGGGGATGTTATGAAATTAAGAGATAAAAAAAAATTTATCTTATACTGACAGAGGCTTCAGAAAGATCTACTGAAGGGCTGCTGCTTAAGTAACTGCATTGGTATTGAAGGTGGCAGTAGTGAATACCTACCCTTGTTTTCTCCCTCAAAGATGCCCAGAAAAAAAAGGGCACAAATGCTCACATACATACACATACATATATATATATGTATATATATATATATGTGTATGTATGTATACACACATGAACAGGCAGCAATTAAAGGCTAGGATCCCATGACTTGGAAACCCAGAGGGAATGATGGAATTATCAGCATTTAATAGGAGGTGTGGAGTTTTAGGTCAGTTAAATAAGCTAAGTACTCTCAGGCAGTAAGCAGGAAAATCTCTAGATCAGTAGCAGACAGGTGATGAAGTATAGATGAAGTTCAAGGATGAAAAGGCCAAGGACCAGCATCAGCTGACAATAATAGTTCAACAGGGCAATAGGTGGCTAGAGGGTATCAGGGAATGGAATTTTTTTAAGAATCATAGAATATGCTGATTTGGAAGGGACCCATAAGGATTATCAAGTCCAACACCTAGCCCTGCATAGGACCATCCCCAAGAGTCACACCATTTGCCCATTTATCACAGAAAATAATAATTACAAAAAACGTTGTGGAGATTTTCCTCTTTCCCATGTTATTGTGCAGGACTTGGAGATACCTAGTACATTTCTGATTTTAATCCATACACAAAATTAGAAAAAAAAAAAGTTACACAATTACATGAATTTAAGAAAATAGACTTATTAGTCATTAATATGACCATTGTTAGATAGATATTCTTAATGTAACTGTAAAAGTATTTGTATGTAGATACATACATGTCTGTGTCCACATTTAGAAAGTACTGCTGTGCAGAGTGCACTGCCAGGGACTCAATGAATATGAATGTGTTACAGAGGCCTGTGAAATACTCAACAGCAGAGCTCCAAAGACCACAGAACAATACACACAACAACCAGTTACTGATGCAGACTAGTGCAACAATCTCGTGAAGACCCTAAAACTACGCACAGTAATGGAACTCTTTAAGGAGTATGTATGACTACATGAGCCAGCAGTCATTGAGCACCATTGCTTCAGAATCAAGTGCAAGACTTGATAGCTACAGTACACTCTAATAATGCATAGGTAAGTACTATGTTTAGGTGGGAATTTTTGATGCTATTTTTTGCGTTTGATCTAATAGCTCACTGTTGAGTCTTGGCTGAAAGCAGGGTGCAGCAAATCAGAGGGAAAAGGTTACAAAGAGAAATGGAGGCTCAGAGACAAGTTCAAATACAGTCTCTAAGGCAAACCTTTTTCATTAAATGTCTCTAGTGTAAAGAAGAGGAGAGAGACATGGGACTATGAAACAAAAGAATTGGGGTGGGGATAAGTAAGCAACTTGTAAAAATTTTCATGAATTCCAGCAGTTGTTTAGTTGTCTGCTTGGCTTTCCATGTATCAAGTGACTCCATAAAATAGGTGGACTCTTTCCTTAAAAATGCCTTTCATTGAAAACAGCACGTTACAAATGCGAAACATTACTGTGGCATATCTGGCATCCAGAGAGGGAGATTGTGGCAGTCGGCTCTAAGAGCACTGATGAAATCTGGCTTTGGAAGGTTCCTCTTGGCATGAACATTAACGTTTTGTGCTCCACAGGTAATACTGCTTGGTTTACGACATCACAGAAATTTGGAAGGAAAGAAGACACAGATCATATATGTTGAGAAAGGTCACGCATTTGCAAACAAAGTAACAACCCATTCAACTGAATGAAAAGCTACATGCTGCTGGAGAGATTGTCCCACTCCAACCTGTTCTGATCATCATCAGAGAAAAGGAGGAGTACATGCTAAAGAAAGGGCAGGCCAGTTAGGCAACCTGACAGCCACTAAAAGAAGACAAACCTACACCCAGTGTATGTCTACAGCAATGTAAAAGCAGTAACATGGATTCTGCTGTTAAAAGGCACAGCACAGGTGATGCAAGTAATTTTTTCATTGGATCCAGGTATTTTTTGGCTTTTCAAAGCTAAGTACCTATGTACCTGCTTTATGGTTGCTGTCTTCCTGACATGTCTCAGGACCATGAATCTGTCTCCACTCACTGTTTTACCTCATTACTGATGCTGCAGCTTCCCATTTCCTAAGAAATCTGCAGGATTTTTTTTCATCTGTCTTTCTGTCTGCTGGCCTTGGGCTAAACCAGGCTGAACACATGGTGAGAGCAAGAAAGAGGGAAAGAAAGGAAATGTAAAGCAGAGAAAGATGTTCATTTACATACAAAGAAGAGCTGTTTAGGAAACACATCTAGTGTTTTCCCCTTCCAGCTACCCTACTGATACTTTGGCTGCCACAAAGTAGAAGAGTAAAAGGCTGCATTTGTGGGAAAGACTAAAGCGTTTCCAGTCTGTAGATGTAGCAACAGACATAGGATTTTTCTGTGAGAGAAACTGCTTTGTGCCACACTGAATGAGCCCCAGACAGACAGATACCCTGATGAGTTTAGACAAGATTTCTGGTTTTCCAGCTATTTCTGATTTTTAGGGCTGATTTCAGACAACTCCTTCTCATCCCTAGTTTTGGAGCTGTGACTATTTCTGCCCATAGCCTGCACTGTGAGCCAGAGCCCCAAATCCCCAGGTAGTAAATGGTATGAATCATATACCACTCTCATAAACTTGAAGGACGTCGTAGGAACAACCAAGTTAGGACACTGTCTGGTCCACACCCTGGTTGGAAAAGAGGAGATAGCCAACATTCCCCTATATGCGTCTGGAATTGGGATAAGTTTGGAAAATTAAGGCTGCCTTCATGTGGCACTCCAGAGGGAAGAGTTGGGCAGAGCATGCTAGAACAAGGAGAGCAGGGTGAGAATTACGCAAGTATCCAGATTTGGAGTTCTACAGGTCAGTTACAGGAAGAGACTAGCCTAACGTTCTTGTCTTGTCTTGAGGTTTCAGCTCACAGCACTAAAATCAGAAATCATCACAGCTGGGTACAAAAGGCAAAGAAAACACAAGGGTTATGGTCATAACCAAATCAATTGTTTTGGAGTATTAGTGAAGGAATCTGGGGAATTTTGTATTTTTCTCTCTTTTCATTTGAAGAGTTTTGTCACTTAATGACAAATGTAGAAGTGTTTCTTACATGGAAATTAGAGACCGAACAGATCATAGAGAGAACAGATCATTACTGAGAGGAGGGTACTTAAAAAAGAAAAAAAAACACCATAAACAAACAATAAAAACCAAACCAAAACAAAAAATCCCAAACAACTAAAAACCAAACCAAACAAAGAAACCATCAAAAATGAGCACACAATAAAAAAAATCAAAGGAGTTAAAATGTTGTTGCATAGGCTAGGTAGGAAGAAAGAAAAGGATGGCCAAAGCTGCATACATGGAACAGGCTGAATGACATACAGCTTCCCTCTTTAGGCCAACATCTTCAGTCACAAAGAAAGAAAAAGGAAACATCCTTTCATTTTTACAACAAAGCGAGAACCAAAGGCTTTTAAATGTATGAAGTATCAGCAGACACCTGGTGTCTCTTCCAGAATGGATGAGCCCTACCTCACTGGGTCCACACAGCCCTGCTGCCTTCCTTTCTCACTGCCCTAGTGCGTCAACAGGGGTTGGCTCCCCCTTTATATCCTCACGGCCCAGCTTGTCAATGCAGCAGGAAAATAAAGTGCATTTACCTACCCTGAAAGCCAAATAACCAGTGTAAGGAGGAAGAAAGAGTAGATATTACCAAGACCTTTTAACTGAGAGGTGGCTGCTCACAGGATCTCTGATGCTGCAGACATGTTCAAGACGTGCACTGTACTGAGGTGTACAGAGACTTCCATGGGTGTGACCTAAAAAGCTTGCCACTGTTAGGAAAGAGCAGCTTTTCCCACATGTGTTTGGCTCAATCACACAGACACCAGACATTTCATGTTCCTAGTAATGTGGCTTGCCATAAAGGCCAAGGAAGAATAATGAGCATGTGACCTAAGAATAGAACAGTGTCTGACCTGAACAGTTTTCAAACAATTTCCATGAAACATACTCTGTACAACTGGCCAAGTCAATGGCCTTTAGCTTCAACAGGTAAATTTAGCTCCTTTCCCATATCTATTCTGGAGCAATGCTACTTGAAAGGTCAAGTTGCTGCATTTTTCAGTGTCACATGATGCAATTTAAAGAAATGACAGCTACTAATCTCAGTGGGACTTTTCCAATAAAATGAAATAAATTAAAAAAATAAAGAAAGAAAAAGAAAATGAGTAAATAAATTAGGGTTCTGGTACCTGGGAGCTGAGAGGGATTGAAAGATTTGAGGGACACAAACACTAAGAGAGTGGAAATTGTATGATGGTATGTTAGTCAGTCAGTCATTTAAACCAACTTTAAGGTGTGGCAAGAATAGATAGCCTTGGGACATGATTCATTACATCCTAATGAAGACATCTAAAACAGGTCAGATGAATTCTGCTGTAAAAGAATTTATTTTTCTATGCAATTATAAACAGAGTATAACGTGACTAGATCAGAGGTAGTTACCAGTCAAATATAGAACAAAAGCGCATGACATGTTCAGAGGTTAGATGGATCCCACCCAGAATTGCTGCTCTAGAGTGACATTGTTTCATTGTTTAATTGTTTTCTTCTTGCTGTCATCAGCAACAAATTCACTGGCATGCAGCAAGGCTAGCAAACCACTGAAAGAATCTCAACCTCAGCAAGAGGGGTTATACCCATTGCTAAAGAAGTGAAGGGCATAGGCAGATCAAAGAGGATCCATAATCTTGCCTGTGCAAGTAGTATTTTGAACATAATCACACAAAACTGGACTGGAAGGGACCTTGACAGGTCATCTAGTCCACCCCTTGCTCTGAGGCAATATTCATCAGACTTGCTAGACATGAACCATTCTTGTCAAATATATGTCCAACTTAAAAACCCTCCAGGGACAGAGGTGCTGTTCACTCCTGCTTTATTTATGCTATCAAATACTTCTTTTATCCTTAATTTCTGTTACGGCAATTTACATGATGTTTTCAGAGGGGATAAGAGATTATTATCTTCTTTTTAGTAGTTTTGACATAGCTGAAGGCAGTCTTCCTCCAGCTTCTATTCCTTGGGCTAATTTTTTCAGTCTTTCAGTATACACGATGCCTGCTAAAGCTGGGGTCATTTTAATTTCAAAATTACTGGTGGCAGTGCTGAAATTAGTCTAGCATGGATAGATCTTGCCTCTCCTAGAGATCTTTGAATCATCCTATAAATTTTAACTTATTTAGCCTGACAAGCACTCTAAGTTACCGGGAAGTAAAATTAGCCCCATTTTATATGCAAGGACATAAGCAGAGGATTTGTAGGTCTCCATTCTGTAGGTATCTCCACCACATTCTAACTGCACCCCAGGGTAAGATCCAAGCAGCACATTCAACCTCATTCTCCATGAGGCAGAAACCCAAGAGCACGTGCTATAGGGGAGCCATGGTGTGCTTTGTCCAGGTATTCAGTCACAATAAGCAAGCACAGGGCAGTTTTTCTACACCAGAGAGATACAAACACCGACTAGGGACAGGATTTCAAAAGCTGTTTCAGGCATTATGCTTTTCAGAATTGTAGAAAAAAAAAAAAGGACTAATTCCACTTAGAGTCAGAGCTAACATATTTGCATGCCTAATGATGCAGACAAGTGACAAGTACTTAGATGCCTTCCTCCTGATCACTTTAGGCATCCTGATGATTTTAAAAATTCCAGTAGAATCATCCTATTATCCGGGTCTGACTTTGAAAGTCTGTAGCTCTTCACATGTTCATTTGTGTCACAATATCGATATTAACAACTCTACTATAAATTCAGTATAGCCTAATACCATTCAAATAGGTGTTTTAGAAACATATCCTCTCATGATTAACCTACTGTTTGTATGACTGAAACTGAAGCATTTAGTGCTTTTAGGCATGTCATTACATGGTAGAAAAAGCAAGGCTTCATTCCAGGTTCTGGCATGGCTCTTGGAGCTTGCAAAAACAGCTTGTGGATCCTTATTCTTTGAGGCTGAGGCTGTCAAGAGATATTGCTGGGAAAGACAACAGGAGTGAAAGGGTGAAGGGAAATTTACAGTTTCTAGCTTTGTCTAGTTTCCACAAGTTTATTCATCTTGATAGAACAGCAGGAAATCACATTTTAAACCACAATCAAGCTGTTAAAACCACCTTCAGAAAACATACACTTTGAATTTTAAACCAGGAAACTGAGCATTTATGAGCCTGCTGACTGATTCAGTAACATCAGTAAACACATTACAAAAATGAAGAATAAGCTTTGTGAGATGGAAACTTCAAGTAGCTGGACACCATCCTGATCTATCACGTGTGAATATTTTTATTTTCATTTACACAGAGTAGTCTGAAATCAATAAAACACGCTCAACTTTTGAAACCCAATAAACATTTGGAATTCTTCACTTTGAACTTTATTTTGGTGACTGAGAAAGAAAAGAGAATGTCCCAAAAGATAATTTATTTTATCCTCATTTATATTACTTTCTGAAGTATTTTCAGTTGTGTGGCTGCAAAAAAATGTCAGGATGATTGATATGAACAGTCACGGCGTTTCACCATTTTTTGGGGGTGGGTTTTTTGGTTGGGTTTTGGGGTGTTTTTTTCATGGGGTTTTTGTTTGTTTGTTTGGGGAATTTTGTTGTGTTTTTTTTGTTTGGTTTTGATTTTGGTTGGGGAGGGTTGGTTTTTTACATGGGAAACGTTTATATAAGTAGCCACACTTAAAAGAGCAGATTGACAAATGGGCATTTTGTTTCTTTGCTGGCTTGAGGGAACTTTTGGATGGGAGGTCCTGTTACTTTCATGCAGTACGGTGACAGCACAAGGGACGGACATCGGATATGAACGGGTCACCTCCACGGCCACCTTGCCCGGGCCGTGGTACCGCCGCCGTACTCTCGGGATGCAGGGAATCACACTGCCGACACTCCAATGCTGGGACAAACACATTCCCTGCGAAGCAGCGAGTCCTCCCGCTAAAGGGGAAAATTAGGGTATTTCCGCGAAGCTCGAGCCCGGGACGGGCGGGCGCGGGAGGAAAAGCCGTGTGTGCGCCAGGACTAAAGAAGCACAAGGGCGCACATACACACACCGGGCGACAGGAGTGGGTTAGGGACCGAGGGGTCTGCGGGGCCGTGAGAGCCGGACGCGCTCCGCATAGCGCTGCCACCATGGCGTGAGGGGCCGGCGGGGCCGCGGGGGGAACAGGG
>WBMV01007638.1:1096584-1178642 GCA_013396655.1 Campylorhamphus procurvoides | reverse complement strand
GGCGGGGGTGCCGGGCAGCGGGACGTGGCGCTCTCGGGGTAAGGCGTCACTTTACCTGCGGGTACCGCGGGTAACAGCTCTGCTCCTTCGCAGCACCGGCACCGCGGGAGCCTCCGAGCCTTTTGCTGCCCAGCTCAGCCTCCGAAACAGCGCGTGTGAAAGGTAAGCGGTAGCATCCTCGTCTTGCACCTGGGCAAGCGGAGGCACAGGAACAGAGCGATTTGCCCCATGCAACTTCCTGCCACTTCCCTTTTTTTTTTTTTCTTTCTTTTTTTTTATTTTTTTTTATTGTTAAAGTCTCAGGTGACCTGGGACCAGAACTGTTAACGCGGGAAGCTCATTCTCCTCAGTCCCAGGCAGGGAGTTCCAGTTCCTGTAGCTGGTATTGCATGAAAGCAGTGCATCATCGCTTCGTGCGTCCTGTGCCAGCTCTTAAAAGTTCAGTTTGGTATGAATGAGAATAGCCACCTTCTCTGCTCTGCTGTCATTCCCTCTTGAAGCAATATAAAACTGATATTTTCCTGTGTTTTCAAGCTGGAGTGGCATGTTTTTTAGCCATAAGCAGTGGTAACATAACAAAATAGAGGCAACTGTAAATGAAGTACAAGAAATATTTCTCGAGTAGTTTTAAACTTTTGATCGCCCTAAGAAGATCAACTACAATTTAAATAACACTAAAATTTTAATATAGTCCAAACAAAGACAAAGAAAATCTCAGCCTAAATATTGCCACATTATGCTTTTCATGCCAGCAATTATTATAACNGGCTGCCTGCGGGTTTGGGAAGGGCAGGTCGGTCCCAGCGCTCCCCCCGACCCCGGCACTCGCGTCCCCCCGGGCCGTGGGGCGCGCTGGGGGCGCCGGCGGTGTCAGCGGGGACCGGGTGGGGCGGAGCAGCCCCCCAGGCACGGGCTTTTCCGCGCTGTCCCGGCGGAGCGGCGCTGCTGTCGGGGCGGGGGGGGCGGGCAGCGGGGCGGGGCGCGCTCNACAAGAAATATTTCTCGAGTAGTTGGAAACTTTTGATCGCCCTAAGATCAACTACAATTTAAATAACACTAAAATTTTAATATAGTCCAAACAAAGACAAAGAAAATCTCAGCCTAAATATTGCCACATTATGCTTTTCATGCCAGCAATTATTATAACTCACTGCAGTATTTAAAAAAAAAGGAACAATTCAGCTGAAGGGCAGCACTGGGAATCAATAATTCAGATGCTGTTTATTACTCTGAAAGACTCTTGCTGGGCAGCCTTGGGCAAGGCACTCCACCTCTCCATGGCTCTGTTTCCTTCCTCATAAAACAGATAAATGTGCTTGCTTGCTTCACAGAGGTGATGAGAAGTTTAATTAATTAATTTGTTTCATAACTACTTGTAGATCCTTGGGTGCATCCTTCTACAGAAGTGCTAAGTGTTGTTTCAACTATGAGTTTTTTACTGTGTGTCATAGCTAATTCAGGTCATTGAAAATGACACACATAAGCAGTGTTTTCAGGGGACGTCAACAAAGTAGCAGTTATGGATTGGAGTTGTCTTGACTATCTGTAAACTTCATTGGGTCAGGAAACCAGAATTCACCAATCACAGTCCTTTGAAAAAATGTAATTTTCTTGTTATTCAAAGTAAGGGCTTGTTTTTGTTGTTTTGTTTGAAGCATTGTGATGTTTTGCATAATTTTGAATTGCCCTGAGAAAAACCTGAGTGCTCTTAAGAGAATACAGGAGTGAGAGATGAGAATAGTGTATGAATGCATCTGTATCCTCTACAGTGGAGACTGACCTTAGAAGATGGTTGGTGCTGATTTTTCCAGTGCGTATTTACATAGTCTTTTACAACCTGTCCTTTGGTCATAAAGAATATGGTTTGAAAGAAAGAAATGCATGAACTGAATGGTTGACTGCCTGTGGTAAAAGCTGATATATTTTGGTTGTTTAGGTGAGCTCAGTTTTTATTACAGTGTGTATAAATTATTTTAACTGATATTTAGTAAGTATCTGCTTTACAATGGAGAAGAAAATGTGTTTAGTTACCTGGCCAGATGTTAGATGCGATTTTCATAGATCATATGCAGTTACAAATAAAAGAAAGTATCTGAAAGCTAGGTTTAGGGTGACGTCTTGGTACTTTTTAAAGGCTCATGAGGTCTGTGTGTACAGTTTCTTTTTCTCAAAGACAATGACACCAGGCTCATAAGCTTTTCTAAAACTAAATTCAAATAAAGCCTAGATCAGTGGTGGTAGAAAGTCATTTACATCACCAGGGAGCTGTTGGGTTATGAATGAACACAGGGAGTTTAACACTAGGGTTAAATGAGGATGTAAATGTGTTTGTAAAACTGAAGTGTCCCTTCTCTCAGAAATTATTGCATTTAACTAAAACTCAGTTACATTCTTAGGCTTGTGTGTGGAAATGTGCACATCTGGCACACACAGAATACTACAGCAATAAGCAGAAACAAAATTTTGTTATTACTGCTTTTTTTCTTGAATATGTTGCAAGAAATAAAGCCCATTTTCCTTGGGTTTTTTTTTGTTTGCTTCTGGGGTTTTGATGGGTTTTTTTTATTTATTTTATGGTTTTTTTCTTCTTGAAGGAATTGAAAAATAAAGAAAAAAGCAACTTTCCCTAACCATTGTTTCCTCATTTAGATTTGGTAATCCAAGTGCTTGGTGAGTGAATGAGAATATGACTTTTGCTCAGTAAGTTGTGTTTAGTTGGTAAATATGATATCTCAGAAGCAAGTTTATCTTGGCTTTTCATATCCTCCTTGCTGTCTCCCTTCAGCTGAGGTATATTAAAGAGTTTAGTTACAGTAGAGTAGTCCCTAAAGCTGTTAAACCATGGTGCCAGTTTGTATTCAAGACTGCAGCCACATACTTACTATAAATAATTTAATAGATTTTGCATTGGGCTTTCTTTGAGCTAGTTTTCTATTCAGATGGGTAAACTTTGTACTGATGTCTGCTAGCCCAGCTCAGCTCCACTGGGATATGGTGAGGTGTGACTGGTGCATTAGTAAACCCCAAACCCTTGTGCACTGCACTTTGAGCAGACTTGGTTATCTGCTCAAGATAGGAACAGGGCAGAGGAGAGGACTTAAAGCCTTCGAGGAAAAAGGAAACTTAGCTGATGCTGCCAGGGATCTCTCTTATGAATGCTGTGTCAGTAGAAATTTAGCAGAAGAGAAGTGTTGGTAATTAAGAACTGACTGACGGAGTCTGATCATTTTAGGGATTGCATGAAGGACAGAGCACTGGAAATAGTTTCTCACATGACCTGTTGGCATCACACTTTCATCCGCTCTTGGGACATGGTTAGGTGTGAAAGCACAGGCACAGTGCAGCCATTATGTACTGAGTCTGAAATTACCGTTGTTTGGTCTTTCTGTTCTTCCCCTTGTTAGTCTCACAGGGTATACAGTAGGAATGGGCAATAGCATTGTTTAGAAGTGACAAAGGATTGTAGGGACCCTGGTCACTTGACTCAGGCAGGTCATCTCAGTGCATGAGAAACATAATTTTAACATATGATTTCTTTCATCACAGTTGTCCTGGTTTCGTTCTTATTTTGTTTGGGGGGTGGTTATCAGAAATATTAAAAATGCTGAACATTCTGTATAAACCAGGTATAACTTCTTAAGCCTTCTAATCAAGTGGCTGCCTAGAGTTGTTAAAGTATTTTGAAAAGTTATTTACAAGCATTACTGGGGATATCATGTCCCTTGAAAGCTGTTTAATCATATCATTGCAACCATGGCGCGTTATACTTTTTGCCAAAATGACCTGTCCAGTTTCAGTTCTGTTACAGCTGTGCCTGCCAACCTAAAGTCAGGAATGAGATCATAAGATTCTAAATTTCAAAATTAACCCATAATTTAATGTTTGTCTTGACACCTTCTCACAAATTGCTCACGCACACTGTGAGTAGTTATATTTTGCAGGAATAACATAGCCTTTTAACTCCATCTGCAGTTCAGGCTTCTGTCCGTGAAAATGTAATTGCCGCTCTCATCAAGGCTATTCTGCTGTTGTTAAGGGTATTCTGGGGAGCAATGAGGACAGCAATAGCCCTGAAGGAACTGCAGGACAGTACATTTTACTGTCTGTTCATATTCGTACCTTGAAAAAATCAGTTGCATCTGGGCACATGTATATTGTATCTATCAGGAGAGAGAGGGGGACTGCAAGCTATATCTATATAGAGAGAAACCCTAGGTAGTGAGATAGTAGCTGAAAGCAGCAGAGGTAACAACAGAATTGAACCAATAATAATGAACAATGTACTGATCTGCGGAGAGATTTAACTACCAGGTAGGCTGGTGCAATTTCAGTCTACAGAGTCAGGTTTATCCTGTAACAAATGAACCAGTAGTTCTTTTATGTGAGAACTACACATTTGGCTCTGAATACTCACTTTATAAGATGGTTAGTAGATAATATAAAAGCAAGTGGTGATTTAAGCTGCTTAGATTGTGAACTTCTTAGGTTCATAAATTGAGTAACATCAGAATCTTTGGACTTTGCTGGTGCTCCTAGAAGCTGTCACAATAATTTAACATATATAATTGCCATGATTTAGTTCCAGCTGTAAACTCAACCCCACACAGCCACTTGCTCACTCTCCCCAGCAGGATGGGGAAAAAATTGGAAGAGTCAAAGTGAAAACACTCATGGGTTGAGATACAGTCAGTTTCACAGGTAAAGCGAAAGCTGCACACACAGGCAAGGCAAAACAAGGAATTCATTCACCACTTCCTATGGACAGGCAGGTGTTCAGCCATGCTCAGGAAAGCAGGGCACCATCACATGTAACAAATACAATAACTCGGAATACGCCCTCCCCTTCTTTCCTCCCCGGTATTATGTGCTGAGCATGACACCCTGTGGTATGCAGTATCTCCTTGGTTGGTTGGGATCAGCTGTCCTGACCATGCCCCCTCCCAGCTCCTTGTGCACCACCAGCCTTCTTGCTGGTGGCATGGGGGGAGAGACAGAAGAGTCCTTGACTGTATAAACGTTGCTCAGCAGTAACTAAAACATCCCTGAAATTATCAACACTGTTGCCAGCACAAATTCAAAACATAGCCTCATATCAGCTACTATGAAGGAGATTAACTCTACCTCAGCCAAAACCATCACAATAAAAGATAGAATTTTAATGTATCTCTGTATGCAACACTGAGTCATAAACAGGATAGGGAAACCTTGTTTTGATCCCATAGCAACTAAAGGATGTGATGCATTTTAGAATTCCTGTCTATTAATGTGATGTCCTGTGGAAATCCTTTACAAATAAAAATATTTATTTGCTATCTTCAGATACTGGAGTCTGTAGATAGATCTACTTATACAGAGCATGAGAACTAGTTTTGTAAACTCCAGCAGAAGCACATCATTAATTTACAACATCTGGAAGAC
Organism: Campylorhamphus procurvoides; assembly: GCA_013396655.1. Classification (NCBI taxonomy): domain Eukaryota; kingdom Metazoa; phylum Chordata; class Aves; order Passeriformes; family Dendrocolaptidae; genus Campylorhamphus; species Campylorhamphus procurvoides. The sequence goes on along the minus strand of WBMV01007638.1, from coordinate 1,173,224 downwards.
AATTGAATGAAGGACAATTAAAACAATAAGTAGGTAAGATTAAAATTGTTAATTATACATAGTAGAGGAGAACAACAAACCAGGGGACTTAAAACATTTACAAGTATTTGGAAGAGTAACGGTCAAGCAAAAAAGAGTTGGTTGGAAAGAGGATAGAAGTTAAAGTCTGAAATGAAAACACTTGTTTTGGTACCAGAAGTCTCTGATGTTGTAATTGGGCTCCTCAGAAAGTGAGGGAACTTGATGGTATAGCAATGTCTGATGTGGCTGGGTTAGGCACAAGGAGGAATTATGTAAAATTGGCTTTCCACTTTTGCATGTATGATTATTTTTTCCTGTCCTTGTGCCTCCTGGGCTTTGCAATCACCCTCTGAAGTTTTTTCAGTTCTGTGCTCCGTGATTGTAGAACTGGATCCACACAGAGACCATATTCCTGTGTCCCAGGCATTCTGTTCCATTGCTCCCTTCTTGTGAGGGGTGGTTGTGCTTTGGAGCTGTGGAGTACTCTGAAAGGAAACCCTGAGCATCATTTCTAATACTCTGAAGGGTTCACAGCCTTGCTGACCTTGAGTATGTCTCCAAGGGAGGGCCAGGAAGATGAGTTACTTTTCAGCAGCTGCCAAGGAGTATTGTGTCACCATCCAGATTGTACAGGGGCTTTTGTTCTGTGTTTCTGCAGTACTTTTTTTTTTTTTTGTCATAGTCCCAGGCCCCAGAGGTGCCCTAGTGCTTGAACTGTGTAACATGTCATTGAGTGGCTTCATTGACTTCTGGATCATTAATGAGCAGACAAATGTAGTTAACATATCCTCTTGGCCTATATGAAAAGTCTCAAACTACCTTCCATTAGTGTTAGCATCTGTGAAAACATTTCTGAAAAAAAACCAAAAACCCACAACAAAAAACCTATTTTCAGTTATTGAAATGACCTTTTAAAATTGTCAGCACAGGATAAAGTGCTGGTTCTCTAAAGCAAGTCTTTGTGGTAGCCTATAGTTTTATGTCTTTAATGGTAAAAGTGACTGGGCTTTCATTCACTGACTGTGGATGCCTTAATATGTGTGACTGTACTGGTTGGGAATGATGATCTGCAGGATTCTGGGTATCAGCATTACTTTCTTACTCATTCTGCAGCGTGAAGCCTGGAATAAAAAATCCCAATAAAGGTTAGGAATAATAATGTTAATGCAACCAAAAATTATTGATAAAGCACTTATATAGTAGGATATATGTTAAAATGGAAGAAAATTCCAAATTCGCAGATATGATTTGGGCATGCAGACAGTTTAAATACTGTTTTTGCTTGAGGCAGAGGGAAAGTTATGCATTCACTAAGCATATGTGCTGTTATTTTATATATACAGTGGTAAAACAGACAAATAAACTTTTCAATGAAAGGAATTAAACAATGAAACTTCCTTTACAGGTATTTTATACATTTTACTGTAAACTTATAAAAATACTTTACTATTGCTGTCTTATCTGTAGCATGGTGGAGAATGAGTACAACACTCCATTTTCCTGGAATTGTCTCACATGGCTGCGTACTGCTCTACATAAATCTGTTGAGTTTCATGTGTAGATCAAAGGAGAGACACACATTTAAATACTGACTGCTGACATGATGTCATATACTGATAATCCCTTTAGGAACTGGTTGTTTCTGGTTGCTGTTAGGATTTTCACAGCACAGCTGTTATTCAGACATAGAAATTGATACAAAGCTTCTTTCAAGGTCTTTCAGATCACTTCATAACAAGTTCAATACTAACACCTGGGTACCTGAGCTATATTTCATTGCAGATGTAATTTTGAACTATATTTGGGACATTCGGTATTTAAGCTTGGAATACCTTGAACATTATATAATTGTGATGTAGTGTATTTCTCACAGTGAAAAAATCAGAGGAAGAAATGAAGTAATGTCCCCTGGTGGTTAAGGTTGTAATAGGTATTTTTCAAATTGTAAGCAGTGATTTTTACACCTTTCCATCATTCTTATTGGAGAGACAGGTGGTCACTGGTTTTAGCTCACTGACCAAAAGTTGAGTGAAGGACTCCTGACTGCTCTTATCTTGGGATGTGGGAGTTTCCTGCCCTGGTGCTGGTCCAGCCCCACAGCTTTGAAAGGCTCTCAGCAGTACTGCTTGCTGATGCAGGAGCTGTACAGCATGAGACTTTGGTCAGTAGATTTACTGTGATTGTTACAGCATAAAGATAGGCTTATAGTTTTCTTGGTTCTGCTCCACCTACCACCTAATTTTGCTGCATTTGTATGTCTTCCTCTGGAACCAAATGGCAACATATATAGGAGAATTAGTTTCTATTCACCCTTTCACCTCTCTGTTTTCATGGACTTACTCTGCATTTTTTAGTACTAAAATGTCATTGCATTCAATTAGAAGACTTAATTGCTCTCCCATTTTTAAATATGTTTGCAAAGTATTTAGATTGGTGATAAAACTGACATTGTTGAACAAAATAGCTCTTCAGTTGATGTAACTGTCATGATTTTAGAATTTTATAGATGCTGCTTCTCTCATCAGCAACAAAGTCAATTGCAATGTGTGTGAAAACATATACTAATTATTTGAGGTATTTGGACAAAGTGCAAAAAAGGAGTTCCTACTGAAGTTTACTTTTTTCCACCGTAATCTAACATACCACTCCTCAAGGAAAGCAGTTGCAGTTTGTCGGCATTGGGACAGAAAGTTGCATGTTCATCTCCATTTAGTGGGACAAGATTCCATGCACATCTCATTGCAACATTACCTATTAGTTTTGCAGTTTTGGTAGGTCAGCACCTGTTTCTGGTCGATCATATCTTTTGAAAATAGCTGTGGCTCTCTTACATGTTTTAGCATTGGATGCTAAAATTGCATATTGAATGGCTTAAAAACCTGATCTTGTAATGTAATTTGTGACAAAATTACAGTGTTGTTCAAATGAAATTGCACATTACAATTGCAAGCATTGCAAAAAATTGAGTAAAAATGTTTGCTTTCACTGTCTATAATTTTTGAAGAAGTGATGCAAAAACTTCTGAAATTTAATTCCATGTTGATTCAGAGGTCATTGTCTAACGTAAAAGTTTGCACACTGAGCCTGAAGACTTGCTTTTATCAGTATGGTGGAACAGACTTTCCTTTAAATATTTGAACACATTTCTTAAACAAAACTTTGTTTCTCAGGTATCTCAGGTAGTGATAATGAGAACTGTAGCCTTTGTGGAAAATAGTAGCTTCCCAAAAGAAGACAAAAAGCTGTAAAATCTGGGAAGTCTTTAAATGGTACTTTTGAGTTCTAAATAGGTTTAAAAAAAGTCTCTCTTTTTATACATGTATATATGCTTTATATATGTTTTCTTTATTATTTTCTAATAGACATAGAGATTGGATATTCAGGCAGAGTGTCAGGACTTGCCTTATCTTTTCTGGTGGTAGTGAGGCATGTTACAGGGGGATCCAGAGGAAAGCCAGTGCATCCACAGTAGAGATGCCAGGGGTTTTACCTGCAGCATCTCCTGAGCAATCTACAAAGAGAACACACCATGGGAGTGGGAAAAAACAGCTCTCACTCTCTATCTTCTTCTGGCTGGACGCTCTTGTACCTGTTGGAGCGTTAGCCTTTCCCAGGGTAGCTCCTAGGGAGGTAGAGGAAGGCTATGACATCAGTGTGGGTAATACAGTGAAGTGCAGGAGAGCCCATGACCTCCACCAGTGAGCTGGAGGAGGGCCCGTGACCTCAGCAAGTGTGATCAAGAGCTGTGCTCTGTGACGCTCACTCCTGGTGTGACTGAATGGGCAGGTCTGATGTGTTCATGTCCCAGCACTTTGGTTCTGGGAAGATCTTTCATGCAGAAACCTGAGTCATTTGTGAAGTTGCAATGTCTCCAGTTTGTGAACATTTTAGTCACCAGAAATTCCACCTTTTTTGTTCCTGACTGTAAATGTTCACAGGATACCCATGTCAGAGGTGAGTCATGTACTGTGTTGGAGATGCTAGCAGAGTCATCTGCAATATCTGCTTTTTAAGAAGAGAGAGAAGTGTCGTTCCAGGAAAAAGCATCCACAAAGCAGAGTGTCTCTTCAAGATTGATACTACAGGAAGCCACAATTCTTTTCCTGTTTTTAATTTTTGATGATCCACAAGAAAGTCAGATGCCTTCAAGGACAGCTGTGCAAGCTGGTGGTCCTAATAGTGCCATCCTTTCCTAATACCCCTCCTCTGACCCCTCCCCCTTCTCTGCTCTCACTGCTGGAGCAACCTTTCTTTGCATGCATTGTAGGAGTAAATGGACCTCTCATTTCTTTTAAGTCGTTTATTTGGTGAAGTTCTCTGTATAAAGCAATGTCCAGTTTAGTTAGTGGCTTCAGTTTTACAATACTTTTTTCACTGCAGTTGAACATCTGCCAATTGATGCAGGTGGGAAGAACCAAAATGGTTAGGATTTAGTTGATTGGGGTTTTTTGTTTTTTTTTTCCTGGCATAATTGGTGTTCTTTACTGTTTGTTTTTGCTGGCAGTGAAAACAATGAGAAATGACAATCTTTTCAATGCACATTGTATATTGGCAATTTCTTCTACAGGCAAGCATCTTTTACTGTCCTTTTAATTTTTGATACTTCATCAGATCATGGTTTCCCAACTGCATTAAACCCCCTCATTTTTAGAAAAGGTTGAGTTGCTTAGTAAAGTTTTTCTTGGAAGATATGGCTGGTAATGATACAGTGTAATATGAGAAAAGAAATTCTTTTGACTTTAAAAAATGTAAGCCTAAGTTGAGTGATCAGAAGGCCCAAACTTCTCTTCCTTTCAGCCCTGTGTTTCAAGCAAACTTGTATTAGTTTCACTCACAACTGGTAAGTTAGAACTTATGTGGACAGTTTTCTACACAGGTCTGGCTTCACCTAAACTGTACAGATAATCAAGGTTCCTATGTATTTCTTTAGATTTCAGTGCAAGTAAGTTAACTACGGAAACCTCAAAGTGTAGTCTAACACAGTTGAATTTGCAGTCTGCTTCAGTGTTTTTGGCTTGGTGGTTCCCCCTTGCCCAAACACATTTATACCATTGTAATGAATTCTAAGTAGTCCAGAAACGTTACTGGGTTTGGTCACAATCTTCTGCTGAATGTCCTTTGGTTCTTTTGTGATGATAATTTTTAAGTGTTTTTTTATATATCTTAACTATCAGTGTAGTTTCTAAACAGCTGCTGCACCGAGGAATGGTGATCATTCCTGTCAGCCCTGTGGAGTTACCTGGGTGAGTCAGTAAAGGAGTAAAATGTGTGGTCAGGTCTGGTCCTAGTCAGCAAAGTGCTCAAGAGTATGTGTGGTTGAATTCTGCCCCTGGAAATGCCTGTGAGGATGGTTTGTCATGGCTGTATCCAGAGCCATCCAGTTTGTATTTCCTCACTATCTGGGTGATAGTTTTATTGCAAATCCACGTTTCTTCTCTTTGGAGCTTTGTGGTTGTCTTCACTACTACTTCTGCTGGTCTTGCTCTTAAGGGCATCACAGATGATGGGAGAAAACATGGAACATCTGTCTGTCTTCTCACTCTCTGTAGCACAATCTGAGCCATAGTCATGCCATCCTGGGGCCTCTTACGAGCAGTTTTCTCCACATGGTTGTGGCTGGTGCCTCCAGAGAGGTTTGCAGGGAAAGGAAGGTGTACTTCTTTCTAGCTGCCTCCTCCCATCCATAAGTCACAATGGCCTGAGCCCTGCAAAGTCATGGGTCAGGGCGTGCTGTCTTTGGTGAGTCGTGGCTGCTATGAGTTATTGTCTTTGTATCATAGCAAAGGTGTCAGATTTAACCAAGAATAAATGACTTTTTACTCCTGCTTTTGTCAGTGCCTGTTGACTTTCTTCCAGAACTTGACTCTGAATATGCTGCTTATGAGTATACTATAGATTAGTTTTCTGGTTATGCTGTTCTTAGCCTAGACAGTGTGGTGTGGTGGTTCCTTCTCATGTAAAGGTAAAAAAAAAAATGGATTTATGTTCTCTTTGAAATGCACACATGAATGAAGGGTGAAAATGAGGAAGTTATTGAATACTTAGAGTATGGACTGTGACTTTTTGGCAACTCTGGACATGTTTGGTAATGGTGTAATGCTGGGAAATGTGTGTTCAGATTTACAAAGGGGAGGTTCTGGGAAACCTTACTATATATTCCCTAATCTCAAGTCAGAAATACCCTAATTTAGGGAACTCTAAACCCATCCCTAAATTTATGCATGTTCTTATTTCTCACTGATGTGAAGAAGTACTTACAGAAATCAAACCAAGTTAAAAAATGCATGAAGTCCTTACTGCTAGCTGAGATTTTTTTCTGATTATGTAAGCCAGGATACTTTTTCAAGGTATAGTTAACACAGAGAAAATTACAAGCATGTTTAGCTTCTTTTCAGATATTTTTTAGGTTCTTTCTTATGCCCACAGTTCTAAAGGATCATACAAGCTTAAAAGAAAGTATAGGGGTTTTTATTATTATTATGAAAAGGAGGTTTTCTATCAATTAAAAAAATATATGGTGTTTCAGAATTAATGTACTGGTTTGGCTGGTTTTTACCTCCTTCCTCTCAAAATATGCTGTTATATAATTTCCTTATTTATAGATGAGAATACAAGTAGATTTGAGTATGTTTCTTTTTTTATATGTGTTTGTGGTGAGAGACCATGTAGATATAGTAAAAGCATTACTAAATAAACCAGCCTGTGATCTGCATAATGTGTTCTGTGATGATTGGTTTACATCCAAAAAAGGGCAAAACATACTTGAAAAATGCATTAAAATACTATGAAAATGTCATCTTCAATTATGCTCTGTTAAAGCAATTATGCTGCACACTAATATAGAAATTTAAGCAGTTACAGGGTGCAGTACAATTTTTGCCCTAGGCAGGAATGCACAAGAAAATATGTGTATCTTAGCCAAAGATGCTTGCCTCCAAATTAATTTTTAAGGAGCTCAACAGAAACATCTAAAAGGGCTTGGTATCCAGTAGTCACTGAGGGTCATGGTCTGTTAAGGTTGTCTCATATTAATGACTTTGTTGAATCAGCATGTGGGTCTCTAAATAAGGTTTTAGCAGCCTAAGTTTCTGTTAAAAAGTTTTGGCTATGGAATAGGAACCCATGGGGAGAAGTAAAAGGTTGCTTTGTACTTCAACTTCCTACAAGTTTTATGACTGAATCCTATGAAACGGGTTTTCCATGGGAAAAAAAAGTATCTGTTTTTAGGTTTTCCTTCCTTCTATTTCTCCTTTTAATAATTGAAAACTACTGTTCGTTATTTACATAAAACTGTCTCACTTGGGCCTGCTTTCCATAACCTTTCCCCTCGGAAGAATTCTAGGAATTTGCTGGCTTTCCTCAGGGGGATCCTGGCCATGTTTTATCTGAGACTTTAGGCCAGATAGTTGGTAATTTCTACAAAGTAATTACTATGCTTAAATAGTTGCATTTAACCGCTGCATAGATTTGCCATTTCAAGAAATCATGTACTTAAGAAAATATGCATTTTAATTCAGTGTTCAGCCACCTTGGTAGGTAGCTGTAAATCTCCATATGTTCAATGGAAAGCCCCTTGGAAAAAAATACTAATAATGCAAAACCCTAAATGCCTTGAAGGTAAAGTATTTCAGCTGTTTTCCTAAGACTACCACTTTCTCTTTCCCTTTTTTCTTTCTGACTTGTTCTTTTTTTTTTTTTCTTTTTCAAAATGAGGACGTGTCAGAACCAGAGGCCTTTAAGCATGGTAAAAAATGACCCTGGCGAAAACCTCCAGCATTCCTCATCCTTCCCTCTCCAGCTGCTAACATCAGCCAAGGCAGCACGCAGGCTTGGCTGACACCACCACAGGCTCCCTGGCTCTCCCCCTTCCTGCTCCCCTCCCATACTTCTCTGCTTGCCAGTACAGTCAGAGCTGCTTCATATTAGGCACCGTTGCAATTATTTGAAATCTTGAGTACAAGAGCTATTGTTGTGTTCCCTCACCTTATATCAGCTACTAGAGGGAACGATGTGGGAGGGAGGGGCTTTCTTCAAAGTATATATTTTTTTTCTCTTGGATGAATTTCTCAGTAGGTGTTTTGTCTGTAGTATTTGTATAGAAATTATTTGAAAATCACCTGGACAATACAAGATGTTCTTTAAGTCTAGATGGAATTGTATTTCCTAGAGAGGCTCCTGAATTACAGTGTCTCACAGATTCATTTTCTAACTCTTTCTTTCACGTCCATCTGCCATAGGACATTTCAAAGATGGTTTGGCTGCCATTGAGACCTGGAGATCTGATGCCACAATGAGGACTCACACACGGGGAGCCCCAAGTGTGTTTTTCATACACGCAGTTTGCTTTGTGTTTGCCTACGGCACCAGGGAGGACCAAGACGCGATGGTTCCTTTTGTCAATGCCAACTATGACAGCTATCCCATGCTCTACTTCTCCAAAGGGGACGTGGAGACTCTGCGTCTCCAGGCCACCACCACGCACCAGCACATTGCTGCTCGTCTGATTGAGGCAGTGCAAACGATGCTGTCAAATCCGCTGGAGTACCTTCCCCCCTGGGACCCGAAGGAGTTCAGCGCTCGGTGGAATGAAATTTATGGCAACAACCTTGGGGCCCTGGCGATGTTCTGTGTACTCTACCCTGAAAACATTGAGGCCATCAATATGGCCAAGGATTACATGGAGAGGATGGCAGCTCAGCCTAGTTGGTAGATTTTTGTCTTTCTTTTTTTTTTTTAAGTTGTTCTTACTGTATAAACTGCCTGCGTTTGAAAGAGTGAGTGGATGAGTGCATTGCTTAAATTGTTTCAGTTGTTCTAACATTCACTCTAACTGACTAACTTGCTGAATGCGTTTACCCTCATCTGGACCAGCAGTGACGTACAGCTTTTCACCTTCACTGCACTTACCCTCTTGCAAGTTAATGCTGAAAGAAGGAGCATGACCCTTTGTGCACCACCCAAATTGCTGTAAAACAGAAGGCAGCGTCATGTTGGTTTGTGGCAAAAGGTGCTAAAGTATTATTTTATTAATATTTTTTTTTCAAACTCATACTTTTTTGTTGTTGTTAGTTCTTCCTTAGGAAGAATTCAGTAAAGGTGGACCTGTGAAAATGGTACAATTAGGAATAGGCAAAAAATGATAATTTTGGGTTTCCGCAGTCATCTGAGTTTTATGTTGGCTGCATCGTTCTTGAGCCTCTCCTTAAGATATACTAGGACACAATAGTTGTTGATCTGATTACTTTACTGGAGCTGCCTCAGTAACTGGCATTTTGATGACCACCTACTGGATTAACTTCCCTTGGATATGAGCTGCCATCCACAAGTTACTCTGTCCTCTTTACTTTATACACTCTTTCTATAGGGAAAAATGTCAGTGTACTAGTGATTCTAGCAATTGAGACCCCCAGGTCTCCTCCCCATTGTCCTTTTTCATACCCACCAGCAATTTATCTCCCGTTTTTTCTCAGGCAGATGCATTTGCCCTGCAGCAGTTGCCACTTGATGCACTTTGCAGAATGTATCCCAGGATTGCTGTCACTGTGAGTAGGTTAGAGGATGGGAACATGGACTTTGTCAGGACAGTGGCTTCTGCCCAGGGAATTGAGCTGGAGCTGGATGGGGCATTGCTCGCTTTTGTCATGGCTGCTATTTTATGGCTCAGCAGAAGTCTGAGTCAAATTTCAAATCAGCACAGGAAGAAACATTAACTGTTCAAGCAGTTCAAACTACTATTCCTTACCTTCTTTGGGTTAAGACCAACTAGTAGTGTCCTACAAATGGTATGCATCCATGGACCATTATTGGAATTAGGCTGGATTTGAGATAGCCTAACTTGGGATCTATGTCCTCCTGATAGGTACGATGAAAAGGTATCACAGTGTTCAAATTTCCCTACACTGAGTATTAAAGTCACGAATGCCCAGGAATACATGAGCTAGAACAAAAGAAGTGATGTGAGAGACAAGGGACACACTGGCCATATGTTGTGTGCATGTCACAGAAGAGAGGACACATGGGCATTAGGAGGGAAGGTATTGTCACAACAGGACGGTGGTAATTTCCAAAATCTTCCACTGAAGCATAGCAATACAAAGCTTCAGTCATACTTAGTTCCAAAGACAGTCTGTGTTTCTCCTGGCACACTGACAGAGGGATATAGCTTACAGAGGTGAATCCAAGGATGTGTGACCATCTCCAATAGGACCTACAAACTGCTCCAAAGTGAGCACTTTATTCCCTAGTTTCATTGTTCGCACTCAAGTGCATAGTTATGTGGCCATCTGTTTTAATGAAATAAGAAAGAGGAGCAAGTATTATTTTGCCAAGGAGAACTTATTTGTGTCTGTCTTTCTGAGTTTCCTACATCTCACTGTTTCAGCCCTATTTAAGTTCCTCGTGTTCTGTGGTTTCTGCCTTGGATTAGCTGTGGGTTTTCTGTCCCTTGCTATAATTCTCTCCTTTGTCCCAACTGACCAGATGCCAATCAGAACCAAGCAGATACCCTATTTCCACTTGGTTTTGATGTTATTTACCTCCCTCAAAGTACTATTTTTCTCAAGTAAGTATCTTGCATTATCTTGGTGAAAGAGAAGCCATGCTTTTCCCATCTTTCCCTTCTGATGTAGACAACCCATTCATCAATCAATCAAGATTTAATTAACGTTCTCTGCTTTGCAAAAGAAGTAGGTGTAATGTGCTTAGTAGTGGAAGTGCAGAAGAAGGAAATTGGAAACATGGGTGATAGGGCTGGGTAAGTTGCCCTTTGTATAACCTCCAGCTGGCCAGCTGTTTAAATGCTGTGACAGAAACATGGGTCTAGTTTCCACTTTTGTTTTCCCCCTGAGAACTTATGGCTGAATGCTGTCAACAAGCAGTTTACACTATAGATCCATCAGTGATGGCAATTAATAGATCTCTCTCTCCCTTTTCCAATAGTGGTTTTCAGGAAAGTAGGACTGTGACATCTCTGAGGCATTTACAGCACAGTCTGGCTTTGCTCAAATAGGTTATAAAGTTCAGAAGCTGAAGGAGCTGGTTTTGGCAGCTTGATTCTTTCAGCAGTATAATCTGGATTTCTTTTGGTTTCTGCTGTCATGGCATTGACTCTAAAATAGGTTTAGAATTAAAAAAATCTATCTTAATGAGTTTCTTCTAATTTTTGTGGCAATATTAAGTAAAATTTAAGCCTTACCAAAAATGAAAAGTGTACTTTGGTACCTTGTGCAGTAGCTGGATATAGGAAATATGGTTTAAAATGTCACTGGTCATTTTTTCCAGAATATTAGGAGATTAGGGAGACTGGCTTTTTAAATTTCATATTTATTGGAATCCTTAATAATCCAAATATTCTTCAATATCTCAGGATACAAGTTACTGATAATTGATACATATGTGAAAGGGGCATTTAATTAAGCACTTTTGTCCTTTCTCATCTACTAAAATAGTCATTTTATATCGCATAATAAAGTACACCCTTAATTGAGTTCTCATTTGTGTCAACTAGCAGAACTTGAGCTGTTTGTCATAACAACCCATGCTGATAGGCATGCTGCTCATTAGCCGAGCATCCCTAATGGCTACATCCTGGAGTAGGTTTACATTTTAAAGTAAACAGAGGGGCAATGGCTAATAGCTAACTATAACAATCACCCCAAATAATATGGGAACAACAACATTTTGGAAACTAGCAACAGCAGAGAAATGTAGTGCACTAATATTTCTGTTAAAACAGATGAACTTCAATGGTTTTTCCTGTAGAAATTAAAAGTTGGTATTAAGTAACTTGCTTGGCATTCAATGGATTTGATATCTAGATGCTGCCTAAAATCTTAGGGAAGTTTGTCCTTATATTTGAACCGTGTTACCTTCTTTTAGAGACAGCAGAGGATATTGATGTGTTTTCTGGCATTTTATCTGTGACTAACCCCCAGAGCACTCCCCACCAGAAGGGCGTTTTGGCCAAGGGGATCTGTACTCATGATTCATTCCATATGCTGCCTTGTCCCATTTCTGTACTGAGCAGAATGATGTAATCAGAGTCACACATTTGCAGAAATAAGAGTTCAGTCAGATCCTGTGTTTTGGACAAAGCAGTGAAAAATTTTCTTCTTTATGAAGCCTGCCTTGACCAATGTTAGAAGTTCACAAATTCTGCACTTTTCTTGCAGCAGGAGAGACCTTTGCAATTTCCAGAAAAGATTTCTGTGTGGGGTTGTTTTGGGGGCTTTTTGCACATAGTGATGCCCTATTTTTAAAGACAAGTATGTAACCAGTGTCCAGTAAGGTGTCGGATTTGACAGTAAGCTGTCTCCCTAGGTTTCATAGGGAAGATAATTACTGTCAAGCACATGCAGACATTCCAAAGAAATAGCAGCAACTAAGGACAGAGCTAACAGGAGGCTTCAGCATAACAAATATGTGACCCTCCTGCTATTTGCTTATAAACTAGCAATGCTAGTCTGTTAGTAATGCTAGTTCTGTTAGTCACTGTTGGAGCATCCTATAGGACCATTGCTTTTAGTATCCAGATAGTGCTGAATGTTGAACAGTATAGATTACGAAGTAAAATCACATACATATAAATAATGTGATGTGTAGATAATCATTTAACAAAAATAAATTCATATGTGCCAAGTAGAAATAAAGTGAGTCTGAGCTGATACTAGAAATTTATAATGTCTGTTCGACTCCCAATAATCAACCAGCAGTCACATTCAAAGAAAACTTAGAGGGATCTTTATAAGACTGGGGTGTGGAAGTTAATATAAAATAAGCTTGGGGGATGCTGATATGCTGTCTCCTACAGGGAGAAAGAAAAAGAAAAGGAAAGATAGAAGATGAATTTATTATCTGGAATGCATATTATGTTAAGTGAAATATGAAACCCGTATGCTGTTTTCATCTCTTACATATGTAGCATTTAAAAATAGAAGTTGTGCATGTCTGTGAAATTAGCTGGATTTTGAAGAACTTCTTTTATATCTTGGGGTTTTTAATTGGTATAGGAAATAAATTGATGCTGAACTTCTGTGGTATCTACGGGGAGCTCACTTTGTGGCATGCCTACTATAAACATTTGCTAAAACAAGGACTAATCTGTTGAAATAATAGCATAACTAAATTTCTGTGTCTGTTTAATGTGGCTCTGAGAACAACTAAAACAGACTCAGTTCTACTTTATTAATATGTCAACACAGAATCATCATGAGTTATACTGAAACTGTGCCCTGTGTGTAAAAGATTCTCTTGTGTTCAAAGCCAAAATACAAGAAGAGGATCTCAAAGAGGCTTTGTAGGCATCAGAATGGTGATCATACACCTATGGGGAAAGAGGATAAAAGGCAGATGAAGGTTTTTAAGAGACTAAAGTTTTAGTTGCCTCCTCAACACGCAGGCAGTACAACCCAACTTTTATAGTAAGCTCTTAAAATTTCTGTCTGTATGTTGCCTTTTTTTTCCATACTGATAGGAATGTAGCTCTTTACATTTAGCCACTCCTTTGCCTGTCTTCCTGTCAACTGAGCTGCAATGAACACGAGCATGTCAGAATGGCTGCTGCTGAAATATGACTGGTAAAGATATAGGGGCAAACTTGTCATGTTTTACCTTAGACACTGGAAATATAAACCATCAAATTTTCAAGGATGTTTTTTATTCTTAACATTTTTGTTGTTGCGAATGACCAAGCACTGGAGTTGTGCAGATAATGGGTGTTTTGTTTTGTCAACCAACCAGAAAAATATGGAAAGAGTGCAAGCTGAGAGGTTGTTTTGGATGAAACAGATTTTTTTCAAATATTTTTCTCTTTACTTCCCAAAACAACAATTGTAAAATATTGTTCCATTAGTGAGGAAAGTATTCCATTTGAGCACATTAAAATACTTTGTTTTGAAGACTTTGCAAGAAAAATACAAAAAATAATACAAAAATCTGGTCTAGTTCATAAAATAAATGTTGGTGGTCTCATTCCCCTTGGCGAGTATGCTATGCTCCTTCTTGATATGTATATTTTGTCTAGCCATGGAAGAATATTTTTCCTTTGCCTGATGGGAGGTTTAAGGCTTTATCTCTTTCCCCCAGAAGTGGGTCAGAACAATAGCAAGAGTACCAAGGCATTGCCCTTGGCAGGGGGAAGACTGTACAATTACACATGCAATTTCAGGATCAAGAGGTCAGTTGGCCCCGATACATGCCTCATTTGCATCCACACTTGACATTTAGTGTGCATTAAACTTAACCAGTGCTGTTAGCTGGCTACCATGTCTGAGATAGATGGCACTGAAACGCACTAGTGGGCTGTCTTTGAACTAGTTTTCACCTGTAAGCCATTAGAAAAGAGCCTTGACTCATTTCCTTCGCATCCACCTGGTGAGATTGAGAATTTCAGTACTGAGGAGGAACTACTGGTATCCTTCCTTCAATCTCCACCTCCAGGAATTATTATGTAGTAATTTGCCATGGAAAAGTTTGGAGCATTAAAAATCAGGATGTGAATTACTTGTGTAATGCATGTGTCAGGATATGCTTAATTCTTCATTTTGTAGGCAGCAATGCCATGCTAATTGTTGAACTAGGGGCCAAAAATCAGCTCTTGCGCTGATTGGAAGGGTATTGTATGTCTCAGGTAAAGTGTTATTTTCCTATTTACTTCAGTTTGTTATTAAGAACTGGATACAAAGTGAAGAGAGGGCGATTCTAGACATCCCGGAGGCCATGATCTTAAACAGTAAAGTTTGATTTACATCCTGCCTTGAGCTGAGCAGACAGTGTTTTTTCCCCTCTTGGCTTATATTTCTGAGAGAAGTGCTAATAGTATCACAGAAATATCAGATGGTTTGCATTGGAAAGGATCTTAAAGATTATCTAGTTTCACTGTCCCTGCGCTGAGCAGGAACACCTTGCACTAGACAAGGTTGCTCAAAGCCCCAGCCCGACCTTGAACACTTCCAGGGATGGGATGTCCACAGCTTCTCTGAGCAACCTGTGCCAGTGCCTTACCACCCTCACAGGAAGAGTTTCTTCCTAACACCTAATCTAAATTCTCTTCCTTTAGTTTAAAACTGTTCCCACTTGTTGTATCCTTATCTGCCCATGCAAAACCTGTCTTTTTGATAAGCCCCCTTTTAGGTACAAGAAGGCTTCTGCAAGGCCCCCCTGGAGCTTTCTCTTCTCCAGGCTGAACAAGCCCAGCTCTCTCAGCCTGTCTTCATAGGAGAGGTGCTCCAGGCTTTTGAGCATCTTTGTGGCCCTTCTCTTGCTCCAACAGTTCCACATTCTTCTTATCTTGGGGGCCACGGAACTGGATGAAGTACTCCAGGTGGCATCTCATCAGAGCGCAGCAGAGAGGGAAAATCACCTCCCTCATTCTGCTGGCCACAATGCTTTTGATGCAGCCCAGAATAGGGTTGGCTTTCTGGGCTGTGAGTGCACATCACTGGGTCATGTCCAGCTTTTTGTCTGCCTGAACCCCGAAGACCATTTCTGCAGGACTGCTCTCAGTGAATTCTTTTCCCAGTTTCTACTCGTGTCTGGGGTTGCCCCAACCCCAGTGACCCGAGTTTCAGTAAGGAAGTAGTTAGTAGTAGTGAGTAATGAGGGGAAAAAACCCCTCTACTGAGAGAAGATATATTAGTAACATTAGTAATGTTGTCAAGAAATGGAGAGATTGTGTTAATCTTGGGGTTTTTTGTCGATAGTGGTTTTTACTTCCCATCCAAAATTTTATACAAATGGTATACTTATTTAGAGTATGGAATCACATTTAATGAAGGTAGTGTGCATACACAGAACAAATGCAGTGCATGCGTGGTTAGTTCCTGATGCCATAAATTCATCACTGGAGAATTGGTATTAACTCCCCCTTGAGATTCATTGTTCATTGTAGAGGGTGCCAGATCTAAAACAGATAAGCCACATTGCACCATGCTAAAATTCCCAACACATATAGGAAAACCATACTACTTATCCATAATTCCAACCTTATCCATAATCTCTTTATTTCTCCAGGAGGATTTATATCAAATTCTAAGTGTTTAAAATAAAGTAGCAAAAATATTTTTTATGACACAGATGAACAGAACTTAAAAGAACACGCCAGGCATGTATTTATCCTGTGCCACTCACAGAATTTGTGCAGACAGCCGGTTTTTGTGCAGAACAATGCTTATGTGTTTGGATGTTTATGGAGTTTGATCATTAGGTAGCAAACCTGTTCAGCATTTTTTGCTCTTTTATAAACTTTCTCAAGTTTCCGTATAGTCACCTCTTCCAAATACAGGTATAGGTATATAAGTGTAAAAAGGAATTGTAAGTGTGCCTGTGTGTTTTAGCTGTTATTTTAAAATATGTTTTAGAATTTTCAAAACAGTTACCTTTCCTCAGATTGTTTATGTTTGCAACTAAGTAGTTGCTCTATATTAAAGAATCCATTATAGATGTATATATATATGTATATTTACTGTGGAACTTTTTTTTAACATCTTATGCCTTTAAAAGACTGAAGAGGCTAATGCAGCTTTGCAGTAAAGGTTACTTGCTCTCTGCAGACACAGTAAATTGCTAAGCTGAGGTTCATACTATGATGTTACATTTTACTCCTGGGAGGCTTAGACAGTAGCCATTTTACAGTGCAAAGTGTTGACATGCTTTTACCTATCTTTATTTGTATAAATACACACAACTTTTCTTAGTAGTTAATAGTTAGCCCTGAGAACTCTTTTTTCACCTGTGTTCGGTGCTCCATGCTTTTCTGAAACAGGAGGGCATAATTTAGGTGCAAAAACCATTTAATGCTTGCTGTTTGACCATGCTTCTTGTGAATCATGTTCCTCATGTTTGGTGTACATTGCTTGCTTCCTTTGAATTCAGTTAAGGGGGGTTTATGACACTGATTTATAGCAGTTAAAGAGTTGTTGCTTCAAAAGAGCTGCATTTTAAGAACAGATGTCGACTGTGGGTTTGTATATTTAGAAATTATGATCTTTAATTTACCATCTTTAATTTTCTCTATTACTTGTGTGCATCTCCTCTGTAAAATTTATACAAGACTTTACTGTAGCGAATTGGAATTTGAGGGAAATTACAACAAAATTACTTGTCTAGCCCAAGGTGGGTCACTATGGCAGTAGGTGTGATTAGGGTCCCTTTACACTGAAAGGCAGTGGGGACTTTTTTTTTCCCCCTGAAAAAATCAAGAACCTAAATGCGGTTATAATTTATCAATTTAGCACTTCCCATGTGGAAGAGTGCTTTCTATTTTGTCAGAAGAGGTACCACAGAGACTAACATATGCAGAAGGAAAGCTGACAAAGCAGAAATAGAGATGCAGAGAATAGTTCAAGATTGAGATTGACAAATAACCGGTTAACTCAGATTTTCAACTTTTGTGCCTCAGTGCTGGAGTATAAAAAAATACGCAGTCAGAAGAGTTGCTTGTCCAGTTCGGCAACCTTTTTTTCTAGTTTATCTGGAAATACAGAAAGAATGAGCAACTAGAAAAAGCATGTAAATATTTTGGTTTACAGGTCTGCAATTTTTTGCACAACAATCTAGTGAAAATACAAGTTGAATTTAGAATTTGATGAATTTAGAATTTGAACCAGGAAAAATTGTCAAATGTTCCTGACATTGACCACTGAGAATAGCACATGGATGCAGAGATGATGAGTGATTAATTTCTAGAACTCTTTTTCCTAATGCTTTGACAGTTGTTACCACACTTATAGCTGTTTGTCTTAATACTGTTCATAACCATTTTCTGTCAGTGCCTGTTAACCAGTAAAATTGTGCAAACAAAATAATCTAGTCCAATGAGAACCATAGTTAAAAAAAAAAGTTAATTCCTGCTGCTCAATGCTGAATGCATTCATGTGTTTAATTTAAAATCTGTGAGACAAATATTCTTTTTTCCTTTTTTAAAATTAAATGTTGAACTTCACGTAGCAGAAGATGGGATTGAATCTGATAGAAGGTGAACACGTAAAATTGCTGGAAATTCAGGGAATCAAAAAGCATATAAAGGTTTTCCTTACATACAAGTATGAATGTGCTGAGTTTATTTGAGTTCTTCTAATGGTGTTAAATATGCCCAAATAAAAATTAAAAGTCATTTTATCTCACTTGCACATGTGTTTCACCATCATTGCAGTGCCCTAGGCTGATGATTATAATTTCTACATGGTTTTATGCATATTAATGCACTTTGAATGCAAATAAATGCTTCTCTGGCAGAATGATTTTTAATTTTTTTTTGGCCTTTTGGTTTTTTTTCTAATCTGTTCACACTGCTGCTTACACAAAGTAAGATGAAATCAAATTTACAGAGTCATAGAATAGCTATTTACAGAGTCACGAAGCTGGAATGTGCATACCTTCAGGAGCACAGCACAATTTCCACTGGTTGCAGTAAGGCACTCCCTCAACAATTTAAAATTAATTTCTCTAATAAAAAAATATATTGCCATGAAAGCAAAGGAGAGCAAGCATGAAAGTGACTTATGATTGTTCAATTTATCAAAATTAATTTCACTGTGTATTCCTTCACATTTCCTTTACTGTAGAACCATGGCCTGGAAGTACTGTAAGTAAAGCAAAACTAAAGTCTCTGATACACAGTATATATGCTTGATTTAAGAGAAATATTTGTTCTACACTACCTCCATTATGAATTTTCTTGATATAAATTTACTAAAGAAAATATCTTAGGGACTTGATAAGTAGCTTACTACTGTGTTAAAATTCAACATGAATGATCTAACTGCAAAGACATTGTCATACCTGTATCACAGTACAGTAAGGGAGAAAACTAAGTATGTGAAATTCAATTAATTGGCATCTTTCTTTATTGACAGGCTAGTGAAGGATGCCCCATGGGATGAAGTCCCTCTTGCTCACTCCTTGGTTGGTTTTGCCACTGCATATGACTTCTTGTACAGCTATCTTAGCAAGATTCAACAGGAGAGATTTCTTGAAGTGATTGCCAATGCCTCAGGATATATGTATGAAACATCATACAGACGTGGATGGGGTTTCCAGTACCTTCACAACCACCAGCCTACCAACTGTGTGGCCCTGCTGGCTGGAAGCCTCGTTCTGATGAATCAAGGTATGTGCTAAACCATAGGAATGTTTTCTCTGAAGTGTATCAATTCCAATCAGCCATTTGTGCACCAAAGTTCAGGATTTGATAAAAGTGCTTCTGAGTATACAGCAGTATTGGGTTTGCTCTATTGCTGCTTAGTATAATTTACTGAATAGAACAAAAGTCTGTGGGCAGATGTACAAGGCCTAATACGTGAGCATATAAATTCACTTATCTAAGTGATTCTGCAATTCTTGTCTCACATTTTGTAAGAATTAAAAATCCCCATGTGCACAGTCTGTCCAGTCCAGATTTATAGACAGCATCTTTCAGGGTAGATTATCAGTAAAGAGGGGTGCACTTGGTCTCTTATGCAGCGGTCAGAAACACCCTGCACTCTGAGCTGGGAGCTAGACTACAGGATAACCTGGAATTTCATCCAAGACTTCTGTCCTGCCTTCTGAGAGAGCTGCAAAAGTGTAACTTTATCCACCCAAAGACCACAGCTCAGGACCTTTCTTTCCAGCAGCCTTTTCTATGGAGATAAGCAGGGCTTTACTTTTCTTCCCTCTGAAGTCTGCCCTTGCGTCCCACAACCATCATCCAAGAGGTGTCTGTGCCAGATGTCCTCTTTGCTTTTGGGACTTTAAATTATCCTTCCCACTTCCAAGGTGAATACCCTGACCAATTGATTTGGCTGCTCTGCGTAGGGGCTATCCCTCTTCTCTTGTCTAAGTGATACACAGTGTAAATGAGAATGCAAGCCCCAAAAAGAGAGCAGGTAAGCAATCCTGACTTTAAACTCCAGAGGTACTTCAACTAGGAAGTGGAAGTCATGGAGCCAGCTCCTGCTTTTATAAGAATGAATCAGAATTTTATCAGGTGATTATTTAATATGTGCTACAAGTATTTTGTAAACATGATTCCCAATGGAACAACTTACGTGCTGCAAGTCAAGGAAAATCTGGTTTCTGGATGTTGATGGTGTTGCCAGGCTGTTCAGCTCTGCCAAGAAAAGGCACATCTGAATATCATTGGAGCTTTCAAATGTCGAAAGAGATGTGACAAAAAACTGTGGCACCTGCTGTGTTTGGACGGTCATCTTTTTATGAAGTGCTTGTTGAAACAAGCACATTGAGTGATGTGTGTGTGCTGAGAAGCGTTAAGAGCATGTGTGGAAGTTATTCCTTATTCCCTTGTCTTGCCTTCAACAAACTGTAGATTCAGGCCATGTTTATTCAGTGTTTTGCTAAATTTCATATAATTTCATCCTTCCCCAAACCTTTGTTAGTGCAAAAAGCTGGCAGTTTGCAAGATGACTCTGCTTTTCTTTGGAATATAGACCATAAATATGCTTTCTGCCAAACAATGGTAACATCAAAAGTTGGGCAATATTGCCTTCACTAAAGGTTGGTGAGGGTTGTTTGGGGGGGAGGGTGGGAGGGGAAAAAGGGAAAAAGCAGCAAATTCATGAATTCTTGAGCAGTTTGAAAATAGTGGTCATACTTCAAAAGAAAATAGGTCAAAACAGACTGTATATTTCTAAATCAAATTCCATTGTTTTCAATATAGAACAACTTTTTTAAAAAATGGAAACTTAAATGAAGTTTTACTGTTGGTCTAAAACAAAATATTTTTTTTTTTAAAAAACTGAAATTCCAGTATGAAAGATTGAATCTGAAGGAATAAAAATAAGGGATGGGAGAGTACTATATCTCCTGTACTGGATACATAGCAATTGCAAATAATGTATCTCAATATCGACCTTTTTCACAGAAGGTTTAAATTTCAACTAATAGCTTTAAACACAGCTCAGCTATTGCAGCTTGTAGAGACTAAACTGCCAATTTAAAAGCCTGTAAACATTGCCATATGACTGGAAAATGAAACTAATTGAAGTTAATCCTATATGCATATATTGAAGGCTTTGTACCTAGACACTCAGATATTCAAAACAGGAACCTGAGTAAGGACTTGATGTAGATACTGATATATGGTTTATATACTGCTAATTTAAGGTGAGATTTGTTTTGGTTTGTTGTGTAGCCTGACAGAGCATTGAGTCTTTTACTTTTTTTGTTTCTATGTATTCTTTTAGTAAACTACACGTAGAGCATTATAGCATAGATATATGCTAAGTAAATAGAACATAAATGCATTACAATGGTAAATGCCGTGTTGAACCATGGCATATAACATCCTTGCAGCAGTCAAAAACTAGCTTTTGTGGCTGTTATGTCACAAGAGAAAACAAGTGGAAGCATTCAGCTTTTTATTCCAACAGACCGCTGTGCTGCCAACTCCATCAGACTAATGAAGTAGTGTCATGATAGCTGTAATAAGTGGAGATAAGTAGTACCACCTGCCCCTGTTACTCAGGCCTTCCCCATCATACTTTTCTTTTTAGCCAGCCAATAAAAATACCATGGTAGACTCAGGTTGTCTGTTTTACTTAGACACTGCTTTTTTTTTTTTTTTTTTTTTTTTTTTTAATCTCTGTTAACTGCCTAGGATTTGGCAGCCTTGACTAGTAGGATGTCTGAATTGCTCATCAGTCTGCTGAGCATAAATACAGTATTTGTGGCAGAAAGATGAAACAGTAACAGGACTGAACGTTGCTCCTACTCTCTTAGCCTGCTGGCGTATGTACTTCATTCAGCAGGCACTGCTTCACCACACAGTGGGGTATAACGTGTGTCATCTGGGCTTTGCTACGGGGTGGAATTAAATCGGGTTAAATCTGTGTACGAGCACTTTGAGTTGGGAGAACACTAAGTTACCACAGAGAAGCACAAGACAGTTGATCACTGCTTAGTCCTACTTTTCTTGCTATGCAATCCAAAAGAAAATAAGAGAAGGCACGTAGCCTTTTCTCTGCTGGGTTCCATGTGCTGACTTCTGCAATATATAAATGCTGTACTGAGGCCATTGTGCTTGTGCTTGGTGAAGGCATACAAGCCCTGAGAAGGTTTCTTGTGACCTCTTCCCAGCAGAAGAGCAGACCAAAATAGTAAAATCTCCTAAATGCTTTTCTTTAAAAAAACTATAACTGCTTAGGACTTAGAGGCTGAGAATTTACCTAGTTGAAAGATTAATTTTGTTTTGGAACTGAGGAATCTGTTTTTGGAACTAACCATGTAAAACTCCTCCAAAATAAATTTTATTTGCATAACCCTTTACGTTGTACAACAAACTGAAAATGTAAATAGAGCAGAGCAGCTCTTAAAATAGAGTTAGTAGAATATCAGTTAACTGCAGCTCAAATGTGAACTTCTTTGCATTTTTAAACTGAGGATCTCCTTATCATGCTGGCAGTCCTGCCAGTGAAAAATGACTGATCAGAATTGTTGCATTACTGGGGCCCTCTAGTGGGCTAGTGTTTTTTTTTTTCATAGGGCTTTAATTTGAAATGCAATAAATAGTCTTGACTTGGCTCTTCCCTTTTTGCATGTCCTGAATGCACTAAGGAAATTTTCTTTTTAAATTGTAAAGCATAATCCCACATTATTCGCAAAACATGTTTGGTAGATTTTCCCCTGTTCCCCTGTGTGACTTTGCTTTGCTCTGTTTAAATACAGTGTTTTATTTTTCACCCTAGCACTACAGGGATGCTGCAACAGTAGGTTGTATTATAGAGCTCTGGATCGCAGATTCCTTGCTATGCAGGATCCCACTGTAGGAGTACAGATGGCACCATCTATGAACCATTGTGTTGTAATTAGTTTTGCCCATGTCTTTTGCTTTCAGGCTACCTTCAGGAAGCTTACTTGTGGACCAAGCAAGTGTTGGCAATCATGGAGAAGTCAGTAGTCCTGCTGCAGGAGGTCACAGATGGCTCCCTCTACGAAGGGGTGGCTTATGGCAGCTACACAACCAGATCACTGTTTCAGTACATGTTTCTTGTCCAGAGGCATTTTGACATCAATCACTTCAGCCACCCTTGGCTCAAGCAGCACTTTGCATTTATGTACAGGACTGTCCTGCCAGGTAGGTCCTTCAGGTGAATTAAGATGAATCTTCCAATTTTAGAAGCAGCAATAAATTTCATACTTGAAATAGGCCATTTTAAAACAACAGTGTACTTAGACTTTTTAAAGTAACCATATCCTTGGATTTTTCCTTCATAATTTATGAAAACAGTGATGTCCTTGTTTATCACTGCTTGTTAAAGATCAGTTCTGGTTTTTAAAACCAGTGGAAAGAACAAAACATTATTTGGGAGGAAAATAATTTGATTTCTGGTTTTCAAAGTTTGCAGCAGACCAGTTGCTGGGGTTTTCTGTTTCAAAAATAATATTCTTTGAGATTCTTCTTGATTATTTCCTTTGCCAAAAATCATCACAATAAAAATTTAGGTGAAAGAAATGGCAAATGATGAAGCCAAGGTAAAACTATCAGTAAAGTATAGGAAAGGTTTACATGATCACCATTTTCATACGGAACAGTAAAATAGATTTTTTAGCATATTTATTACAATATTTTTCTTATTGAAAATGTTACTAAATTATAAGTTTCTGTGTGCCATCCAAGGTTACATGAACTGTTTTCTTTTGTCAGTGTGAGTTTGACATAAATATCTGACATCAATAATGGGTACATTTTAAAGACTTTTTAATATTTCTATTCTCTTGCTGCATCTTTCCAGTGTTCTAGCATCTCTGATTTGAAGTCTGAGTTGTGACTGAAAGATGGAGATATGCAAAATATGAAACTAGTTATATTGCTGGTCCCTTGTAGCTTTCAGAAGAGATTTAATTTCAGGAAGTCTTGCAAGTTTTTAATGATGGTTTTATCATAGAATGGTTTGGGTTGGAGGAGACCTTAAAGATCATCTAGTTCCAACCCCCCCACCATGGGCAGGGACACCTTCCACTAGACCAGAATGCTCAAAGCCTCATCCAGTCTGGCCTGAACACTTCCAAGGACAGGGCATCCACCACTTCTCTGGGCAACCTGTTTCAGTACCTCACCATCCTCGCAAGAACATCTTACTTATATTCAAACTAGGTCTCCTCTCTTTCACTTTAAAGCTGTTACCCCTTGTGTTGCTTATTTGCAGGATAATTTATTAGGAACTTATATTGCTCAAATTCCTGGTTAAAAAACCATGATAACTTTCTTAGAACCCCAGATCTATCCATGGAAGAGGGGCTGAGAGCAGCTTTGGCATGCCAGCACAGGCACATAAGGAATTGTGCTGACTCCATGTGAGGCCTCAAGCATCCACTGGGGAAAGGTTACTAAGAGCAAAATGAACTCATGCTGACGGTTTCAGAGTGAAGCTGATTTTTTTTTTCCTTGGGGGCACCTCTGTTTTATTGCTTTGGAGAGTAGAGAATCACATAAGAAAAGTGAAAGCTGTAAAGAGAAAGTTGCCTCTGCCAGATTTGAGTGAGAAGAAGTATATGGGACACTGTGTCTTACATTTTGTGTAGTGACTGTCTGTAGCCCAAAGCCAAAGAAGAAAGGTGAATATTCAAGTTAGCTGCAGCAGAAGGAAACAGCTCCTGTGTAGCCTATTTATGGTTCATTTACAAGCAGGTCTACAAACATCTGGAAAGACTGCTTCTGTTTGTACTGCTTGGCTTCACCGTCATGCTCTACAATCACATCTTTGTTGGTTTATTTGTCCTTTCTTACATTCCTTTTCACTTTTTCCCAAGGGTTTCAGAGAACTGTGGCCATTGCGGATTCCAACTACAACTGGTTCTACGGGCCGGAGAGCCAGCTGGTGTTTCTGGACAAATTTGTCATGCGCAATGGCAGTGGAAACTGGTTGGCAGAGCAGATCAGAAGGAACCGAGTGGTGGAGGGTCCAGGGACGCCATCCAAAGGGCAGAGGTGGTGCACTCTCCACACTGAATTTCTCTGGTATGAAAGGGGATGAATGGGCTTAAAAGGAACCTGACAGCTGTTTGCTGTTAGTGATAATTCATTATCCTTAGATTAGTACTGTAGAAGTCGAGATCAGGCTGTCCATGTGCCACCCGGAGTCATTAGGCACAGAAAAACCTCTTTACTTAGCATAGATGCACAGTATGGGTTGCTACAGGGAGCACCTTGGGCTTGTCCTACATCTACTTTTATGGGTTCTTTCCACTGTCTGTTGCTTTTTTAGAATTGCTTTTATAGAATACAGGCAGGTCCAAAGGAACTGAAAATTTGCCTGTATGTAGTCTTTATTTTATTTGGTCTATTATAATGGGTTTTAATCCTGTTGTATTCTTTAGTAATTAATTAGACGAATATTTAAAGCATCGTTTTCTTTCAAAGCTCTGAGAAGTAGTATAAACTTTCTTTTAAAAGCTAGGGTTATGTAAGCAGTAAGGCTACTCTTAGCTGGTTTTGCACACTTATTTGCAAGTTATGCTTGGAAAAAATGCCATGCTAGATTCCTAGATGCATATTTTTCCATGTAATTTACAGCTCTTCTAACTTCTTTGTCAGTCTTCTAAAGGTAAGAAATGAAAAGACCCAAGATATGGGGGCTTTATATACTCATATGGATTCCGAGTGAGAATAAAGATATGTAAAGATATGTAAATTTTTGAGGAGTCAGTGTAGGTCTATTTCTCTCTCTTGCAAGAAAAATATTATTGAATATCTCTAGTTTTGCATTTATGATGTGCACATCAGAATGCATGTTTGTTAGGCTTCAAGCAGCTGCCTTCTTGTTACTTGCAAAATACAGAATCTCTCCTCTCTAACTTCATTCCATCATTGTTTTCTCCTGTGTCATCATGAAAAACCTGGGAACTTATGCTCAAAAAATTCATTTTTATTTAAAAAAGAAATTTTTAAGAGCACCTGAGTAAAAAAAATAAAATTATCTGAATATTTCAACAGTTGCCTTTGCCTGTGCTACAGGGTCACTCTCGTGATGAGCTTGGCCATTTGCATTAGAGTCTCAGGGGAAAGATCTGCTTTTAGAAGAGTCTTAACCAAGGACCAGCAGATACAGAGCAGGCTCACGGTGCTGGTTGGAGTTATTGTAAGCCATATGCAGGACATGGGGTCTGACTGTCTAGGGCCTGACAGAAGCTCCTGTTTAGCTATAGAGAATAAATCTAATGAGTAACTGTCTAACAGAACTCTTACCGGGCTTAGTGATTGTTTTATTTTGGTTACTAAAAAACAGTGCCAGAAGGCTAGGTTTTCTTTTCCATGGTGGTTCTGTTTTGGTTTGGTTTTTTCTTGTTTTAACTCCCGTAAATGAAATAAAGCAAAAATTGTAAACATTACAACCTTCTGGAGTTAAGACCTCTTTTTAAATATCTTCGAATTTATACAAGAAAACCATGTGAATTTTGCTTCAGCCTAGTTTGGAGAAAGAAACTAACATACATTAACTGATATAAATAATAAACATTTTTCCTTTAAAATGCCTTTTCATTAACTTTTTATTTACTGATAATTCTGTTTGAAGACTACAAACTTTTGTAATCATAATTTTGGGGAAACAGATACTGTGCTTCTCTTTGTTAAGTAGTCAGTAAATACATGCAAATGTTGATATCTAGTGCAGAACAGACAGTGTCTACAGCCTGGTTCTAATCTGCCTTTTTTAAAGATCTGTATTGCAGTCAATAGTTTTATAATTGCATAAGACAAAACATGTCTAGTTTGAAATTAGTGGTACTCTTATTTTTGAACAGCAGAAAGACTGTTTGCTTTAAATGAAAAGTCAATGCTTTCAGTTATTATTCTGCAAAAAGTGCACAACAAATTTGTATAGGCATTTTTATGATAAATATCATTAGAGCTACATGATTAGGAAGCATAAGTGTGGACTTTATATTGTTGGCTTGCTCCTTGATGTAATGATTGAATCATTTTTGGAGTTTTGTACAGGTGCTAATAATGTAATTCATCAAGTGATTTCTAAATCCATTTTTCTCATCTTTTTGGCAGGTATGATGCAAGTTTGCGTTCCGTACCTCCACCAGACTATGGGGTTCCTAAGCTGCATTATTTTGAGGACTGGGGAGTAGTAACCTATGGAAGTGCTTTGCCGGCTGAAATCAACAGGCCTTTCCTTTCCTTCAAGTCAGGAAAGCTGGGAGGACGTGCAATATATGACATTGTTCATAAGAACAAGTACAAAGAGTGGATCAAGGGGTGGAGGAACTTTAATGCTGGCCATGAGCACCCAGACCAGAACTCCTTTACTTTTGCTCCCAATGGCGTACCTTTCATAACTGAAGCTCTGTATGGGCCAAAATATACGTTCTTTAATAATGTGTTGATGTTTTCCCCTGCTGTGTCTAAGAGTTGCTTCTCCCCATGGGAAGGGCAGGTTACAGAAGACTGTTCCTCAAAGTGGCTTAAATATAAACATGACTTGGCTGGTGACTGTCAGGGACGAGTGGTTGCTGCCATGGAGAGAAGCGGAGTGGTTTTTATCAGGGGAGAAGGAGTGGGTGCATACAATCCAAAACTGAAGCTGAGGAAATTGCAACGAAACCTCATACTGCTCCATCCCCAGCTCCTCTTGCTGGTGGACCAAATCCACCTAGAAGATGACAGCCCTCTGGAGGCAGCAACCAGTTTCTTCCACAATGTGGATGTGCCTTTTGAAGAAACAGTTGTTGATGATGTCCATGGCGCCTTTATTAGGCACCGTGATGGGATATATAAGATGTACTGGATGGATGACACTGGCCACAGTGAGAAAGCCATCATTGCCTCAAGGATGTATCCCCGAGGCTACCCATACAATGGAACAAATTACGTGAATGTAACAACCCTCTTGCGGCACCCCATCACGAGGGCCATTTACCTTTTCATTGGGCCGTCTGTTGATGTGCAGAGCTTCACTGTCCGTGGAGATTCTCCACAGCTGGATGTTTTTGTTACCACTGGTGAGCATGCCTACGCGGTGTACCTGTGGCCCGTCGAGGATCGGTCCCGCTCTGCCTTTGCACAGGTTATTGCGGACCGCCAGAAAATTGTCTTTGACCGAGCCTCTGCCATTAGGAGCTCCACAGTGCCAGAGGTGAAGGACTACGTAGGGATTGTGGAGAGAAA
This sequence comes from Campylorhamphus procurvoides, assembly GCA_013396655.1. Lineage (NCBI taxonomy): Eukaryota > Metazoa > Chordata > Aves > Passeriformes > Dendrocolaptidae > Campylorhamphus > Campylorhamphus procurvoides. The sequence goes on along the minus strand of WBMV01007638.1, from coordinate 1,145,095 downwards.
CCTGCAACATTTTAAGCCTGTTTTCCAGCAGCTTGAGAAGCAGATCTTGTCTCGTGTACGCAACACGGCCAGTTTTAGGAAGACTGCTGAGCGCCTGCTGAGGTTTTCAGATAAGAGACAGACAGAGGAGGCCATTGACAGGATATTTGCAATCTCACAACGGCAGCAGCAGCAGCAGCGTGGCAAAGCAAAGAAAAACAGAAAGGTAGCCAAAGGCTACAAATTTGTTGATGCCGTTCCTGACATTTTTGCACAAATTGAGGTAAATGAAAGAAAAGTGCGACAGAAGGCACAGACTCAAGCACAAAAAGAGTTGCCTGTAGATGAAGATGAGGAAATGAAAGATCTTCTGGATTTTGCAGATATCACTTATGTGAAGCACAAAACTTCGTTGTCAATCAAAGGCCGATCGGGGCTGGCACCGATGGCGACAACTGCTCGAAGTAGTGCCCCATCAATATCAGCTTCTTATACCCGTCTCTTTCTAATTCTCAACATTGCTATTTTTTTTGTCATGTTAGCAATGCAGCTCACGTACTTTCAGAAGGCCAAGACACTGCATGGCCAAAGATGTCTGTACGCAATACTTTTAGTAGACAGCTGTATATTATTGTGGCTGTATTCTTCTTGTTCTCAGTCACAATGTTAGCAGAAGACCTCTACTAGTTGACCAGTTTATGGTCATATATGTCTATGCAAAAGCATTAACCCTAATAGGGCCAAAGTTTATCTTCTTTTTTTCATTTTTTTTTCTGAAACATTCCAAAAACAGCTGAGGAAAGATTGTTTTCAGAGCAAAAGGGATGAAAGAATAGGGCAAGCAATGAATATCTTAGAAAACTCAGTACTTAATAAGTACTCCTCCTTTGTGTTTTGAGTTGGGCCTCACATCTGAGTGAAAGTTATGCTTTGTTCATCAGAGTTCAGTAAAGTTGTAATTAATTTTTTGGTGAGAAGAGCCCTCAAGATTTGTTTCTAAGGACTTTCTTTTTTATCCAGAATTTGGTTTGCATGTAGTGAGTTTTCATTTCAGGCTGCTAGGGGTGTGTCTGGACATTCTCTTAAGACAAGGACATTCAAACATAAGTATACAAGTCAGATCTTAGCAGTAGACTTCATTTCTCTCTGCCAAGCCAAAGAATGATTTAATATGGGACACTCTTGCATATTTATTGCAGACCCTTGTATCACATCATCTCTTCCATGCTTTGCAGTCTGGCACAGTGAAAAATGACAATCATGTCAGTACTTGCCAAGTGAGAGGCACAACAGCTAGAAGGCAGTCACAGAAGGTAAATATATGGTTAACTCAAAGTAGAAAGGAACACATTTCTCAGGAAACAAATTCTTTGTTTTTGCCAAGTGTAGACTGTAGAAGGCTGAATGCTGTAGGATCTGCTCTCCATTTTACAAGGTAGGGTTTCACAAAAGTTTTCTAGAGTTTGAAGCACATCTTAGGGAAATAATGTCCTAGATCACTGCCCTTCCATATGCAATTGTAAAAATGCAGACAGAGAACCAAAGCAATCCTGGGGTAACCTCAGCAAGTACCAGTATGGAAAAAAAAAGTGAAATATGAAAGTATTTAATGTCTTTTTTCTGTTCATATGGCTAGAAAGAGGACAGTTAAAATTTTGAGAACAGCCTGTTCTCTATAAAACACCAGCAAGGGTTCTGCAAGCTCTTGGTGGCCCCAGGTCAATTATTTGGGGATTAGTGGTAAATGGAATCATGTGATTTGTGACAAAAATAAGTTTGACGTCTCCACATATATCCCCTTCTGTTCATTAAACTGATTTTAAGAATTCATAGCTATTTGAGAGAATGGAAGTTCTATGGTATTGGGGCATACCTGTATGTCTTTCCAGAAAAACAATACTTCCAATACATTTGCTAAATAAAAGCATTATGATTATCTCTATGAAAAGTTGTTTGAATAAAATATTTTTCCTGATAGTTACTGTAATGCTATTCATTAGCACTTGGTTCAAATCACAAACCTTTGTTTCCTCTTCTTTGCACTATTTAGATACATGTTATCTACATTACTCCTGTTAAGCATTCTGCCAGTCTATGTATTGAAATGTGACGAGCTTTCTTTGTGTAAACATCTTCAGTGAACAAGTCAGAATATTTTCCCTAAGTTCCAGCTACTGAGCCAGCTCTGAGCAGTGTAGTCACATATGTGTGCACATACTGCAGACTCCAGTGCCTGGATTTATTCAATGAAATTGGTGCATTTGGTCAGAGTAAGACTTAGGACTCCAGTTAATTTCTGATCCATGCACTTGGGAGTATGAAAGCCTGCAGATGGTGACTTGGTCAACCTAAGACCTTGAAACACCTTCAAGATATACCTTCCCCTTTTCCCTAAGGACACAAGGCATATCAAGTGGTTAATCATCTTTTCCAACTCACCCACTTAATTGCTTAAGGCAAAGAGAGGTAATCTTGGGAATGTTACCCAGTATAGCTCCTTGTTTGTAGTGGTGCCTGCTGAAAGCAACTAAACTGTCACAGACTGTGGATTGCTGGAAATTTTGCCTTTGTGCTATGTTGACCTGGAGACGTGCAGAAATAGCTGTTGGTTTATGTACAGTTTCAAAGACACTGTAAGTTTCCCTGTATTAGGTGATACTGGCCATGAAACACCAAAAAGTCAAGATTTTATTTAATGTCTATGCACATTGAGGCTGTGTCAATTTGCTGTTACTGTGAACAACCAGCTATAGAGAACCAACCTGCAGTCTAGAAGACTTTTGAGAAATACCTGCCTTTTTTTGCTATGTAGTGTGGCATCTGAATTATAGTATGGGATTTGTGTAGTTGTCAAATGAAACTGCGGAGACTGGAAAGCAAAGAATGGTCATACACATTAGCTCTCATTTACACTACACTTCCCTGCACTGTTCCAGCAATGCAAAGGGAAAGAGGTGGTTGGAAGAGCTGCCAATGCTCACAATCAGGTCTTAAAGCAGCTTGTCAAACAGACCAGCATTCAAATGAATGGTGTACATGCAATGATACAGTGAAGGGAAGCGAAGGGCACTGGTCTGTCCTTCTGAATGAGAGACCGGACCCATTTCAGAATAAAGTGTGCATCCGAGGGTTTTCCTGCCTGTGTTTGGTTTGCATCTGATACCTTTCTGTTAAGGATTTAGGAGCTACATGTGTATGACTGTCATTACTTGCAGCTCTGAACTCCACTTTCACAGATTAACTTTGATTCAGCTAGGGCAACTAAAGAAATTAATTAAGCCTTCATTGTGCTGAGTGTATTTTGGATAGGAAAAGAACCGTATACTTTCTTGCTCTTTTCCAGACCAGAGCCTTTAAAAAGTACCTCTCCAGTGGTTATATAAGTTTTGTTTCCATTCTTTGCTTCCATTCTTGTTCCTCTCATTCCTTACCAGAGATTATAACCTTTTAATGAACTTTGAAACAACTAGAAGAACAGATGGTTCCATGCCATCAGCAACCAGCAACTTGCGCTGTTGGGCAGAAGTGTCTATGTCACAGTAAAGAAGCAGTTCAAGGCCTCAGATGTCAGCATACACTGAAAAATTTAAGCTACCCTTGCTCCAATAGGAAGTGTGGTGAGAAAGAGCAAGTAAATAGGATCAGCCCAGATAGCCCTACTGGCTTGTGGGAGGGCTGGAGAAAGTTGGTATTGCTCAACACTTCCTTATACCGGAGAGGATGCTGTCCTTGCCTTTACATCCTTCATCTGAAATGCAAAAGAGAAGCAGTCTCAGTGAGCTCCATGTCCATGGCAGAGGCACTTAGCACTAGTTTCATCTGGATTGGATTTACTGAACAACTTTTGAAATGTCGCTGTGCTGGTACCCAGTAGCAAAGGTATTTTTCACTCCCTATTTTAAATTGAGTCACAAGACTGAGATGTTTCTGGCACTTGCCTCTGCTCCCATTCTTATTCTGCTGCTTTTTTGGTTTTGAAAATGTTGATTTTCTACATCTCTGGCTGCAGGAAAAATACGGGGTATATATGGATGGGTTCCTGTATTCATCAGAGACCCTGCTGACTTCACTCAGCTTCTCTTCAATAGCTGCTGTTCAGTCATGCATGCTTCGTTTCAGGGCTGCAGTCTAATTTAGTCTGAAATTAATTCACTGTATTCTGAGCAAAGTGAACGGCAATTCAGCCCACAGGTAGTGGTGTATATATTTGAGGGTGGAATCTGGTTCTTAGGGGGTTTTTAATGACTTTTTGTGTCCAGCTAAAAAAATGGCTACATTATATACATCATTGTGAATCAAGGAAGCAAAGGGAACAGAGCACATTAGTTCATTTCTTAGAACTTCTAAAATCAAAGCTTATTCTGAAGAATTATATGTCTGAAATACATCACATTCTTCTGCTGGCATATGTGTTTTCCAGTGATAAAAAGTTTTTTATTAGTGTTGAAAGCATACAGTTTTGGAAGGTAGCTGTATTTCTGCACTGGGACATTACATATTTGCATTTATTGGGTCTGCAAAAGCCTGAGTAGGGATCAAAAATACTTTTGTCTGTGCTCTGTCTAGTCTGTTAAAATCAGTAGGATAACTTCATGTGGGTAAGTCAGACTCAGCTAATGAAGCCAAGATGTTATTTTCTGTCCTTTCTTGGCAGCTGGCTCCAAGAGCAATCTGCAGCAGGTCTATGCAATCTAGTTCTGGATATATCTGTACTGTCATCAGTATAGAGACTGTTTACTAAACAAGTTCAACTTTAAATAATGTCAGAGCACTTCAGAGAAAGAGCTCTGGACCCTCTCATAGAAGGAACAAAACTGTTGTCTGCTTGAGGAGAGCTGGACCCAACTACACAAGATATTAATTGCATTCTAAAAAATACCCTGAAAAAAAATGACTGGGTCTTTCTCAAACATTGCATCAGTTTTTCTCCTAGTAATAACTAATACAGATAGATGACTAATTTAAATTTGTGCTTGCGTTTATTGCTACTCTGCACTGCATAGCAGCTGCAGCCATTTAATTCAGGAAAACTAGTAATTTCATAAGAATTTAGATTCCATCTTCAGTTTTCAGTGCAATGACACGACTTCCATGGCCATAAACTATCAAGGAGCACATGAATCCATATGTACAAGGCCATATGCTCTCTGCTTTAATTCATATTAATAAAAATAGCAAGAGAAAAATAAAGATCATGCATTGTTGTAATGATGTTCTTGTGGTGATGGAGTTATGCTGTTAAATCCCACAGATTTGTTTTAAAATTTGAAAAGACAGAAAAAAGGCAGAAGACATGCTGTTGGCATGACTTTATATGTCCATGGTTTCTACAAGAATGCCTGCAATAGTACCATAATTAGTGTGGGAATCCTCATTATCCTGAAAGAAGAATGGTGGGATCCCAGTATTCCCCCTGGGCTTTGGTGATGCTGTGAAAGCAGTGTTCTCATCTGTTCTCAAGGGACCTTTAACTTGAAGGTGTGAAGTGAGCTGAGACTTAGAGCTTTTCACGTCAGCATCTAACTCAGGGTCCCATCCATCTCAGCTGCAGATTCTCACCAGTCACAGAAATGAAAAGCACTGTGCATTCCCCTAGGAAAGATAGTCATGAGAAATGGGCTGTAACCATCGTTTTTCTGTCTAGGAGCCTGATCTGTGTATGAGAGATCCTTGGGAAAGACATCAGTCTTGCAGGGACTCGGACATGCTGTGATAGTGAAAGCCCGTTTGCAGCTCCCCTTTTTTCTGAAGACCTTTGCCATGTGGGCAGACAGCAGTGTACTGATGTTCACAAGCACAGTGCACACGCACACAGCTTGGCACATGTCAAACCGGCTAAGCCCAAGCCGTATCACAGTCATTTGACAGAGCGTGGTTCAGTATGTATGTTCTCCATGACACACACAGTGTATCCCACTGCAACAGTGAAGGTGGGCATTGCCAGCTAATCAGGGGGCACTTGCTTTTTCCTCCTACATGAGCCTGCCATAGGCATTGAGCTGTGGCACAGGCATATGCCTCTATGAGGAAGGAAGCTCCCAACCTTCTTGTTTGCCATTTTATCACTATGTATCTCGCCTTTCCTTCAGTTAAAATAGCACTTGTAGCATTTCCCCCAGATGCTACCTTTCCTGCTAGGTTACTCAGGCTGATAAACAGCATTCATAGCATTTGTGATGATTTTCCAGAAGTTCAGGGAGTCAGAAAAAATTGCTAGCATTTGAAATGCACTGTTATATAAGACATTTGGCATCACATTATGGCCTTCTTCCCCTTTGACTTGTGCCCAAAAACACCAGTGACTTCACTGATTTTACTCGTAACTGACCATGGGACATTCATGAGGAAAACTGTCCCATGGTCACCCAAGGCTGTGTTACAATGAACAATAATCCATAACAAAAGGATATATGAATTTTGACTGTCCCCAAAATATTTATATATACATTTATTCACCAAACATTACATGCTCAATCTAGCTATGTACCTACTAACAGCTGGAAGGTATTCTTCAAGGAGATGGAATGATTCTAAAACTGTGAGTATAAAAAACCCCTTTTCACACTTTGTCTTCATAAAAACTATAAAACAGAAAGCTAGGGATGCCAGAAAAGATGAGCCTGTTGGATCTGCCTCCAGGAAATGGCACTGAAGAAAACTTGAGGAGAATTGGGGCATGGAAACTTCCGTGTACTGCCACACTTCTGTGAGAGTAAGCTACATGAATTCACCTTGTGGCAAGAGGGAATAGGTGGTCAGAATATGCATTTCTTTTTCTCCCTAAAGAACATGACTGTCCTTGGGATAAGGAGCTGAGCTCTCTGGGATATGCTAAGGAAGGCCAAGCTGCTCCATGACCTAGTAAAGATGCTAAAGCAGTTAAAAGTAGGTCTTTACTATTAATTATAGTCTAGAACTATGTTCACGTCTCTCATGCTTATTTTTTTTTATATGGCATAACCCTTACTTTGATCAAGTCAAGTAATTGTATTCTTTCACTTCTTGTCAGGTAATGAAGTGATTGACCCATTGGCAATTATGAGATCCTATTTCCCCAGTGAGTGGTGAACAGTATGCAATCAATCAGCCTTAAAATGTCATGTATCTTATTCCACCTCAGAGGACACAAGGCTCTGTAAGACATTCTTCCAATAAGCTGTGTGGAAGATCTGGCTCTGACAGCTGAAATGGTACACTGGTAAAACACAATCTTTTGTGCCTCGTGGAGTTTCCTCTGGTAGATCCAACTACAGGTTTCAAGCAATGGGAAAATGGGCAGAGTGAGATCAGAGTCCCTGAGAGGACATTTAGATAACTCCACCTTTATGTAAGCGAGAGGAATACAGAAGGTGTTCAGTAATGCTGTAAAATACAGCTGCAAATGCCATGGAAATAAAATGACAATGATGATGGAGTATTTGAATAAATGAGGGCAGACACAGAGACTTGGAAAGTTACTGCTAACATAAAATATAGGCAACTGGGAATGCTTTCTCCTTATGTCCCATATATCATTCTTTCCTTTTGAATCATGTCTTCCCATTTAAAAAGAAATTGAAATTGCACACAAAAGTGCAGTTGAGTGTAATAGAGTTCAGCCTTTAATATAAGCCAGACATAGTTACCATAGAGCCTGACACAGCTTGCACATTTGTGGTGAGCTGAAACAGCTTGGGTATTCTGCAGCTAAGGATTAGATTGATTAGAAAAAAATATATGAGCAAGAGAGGTTGAGGATCAGAAGCCAGAAACTTTTCAATTCTTTGACATCTTTGAAAGGGATAGCTTGTCAACCTTTGTGCTGCCTTACTGTAAGAAAAAAAGGCAACAAGATTTGGGAAGCAAAGGAACCTGGGATGGGAAACTGCAAACAGGGGTATACTACCATGACTGAAGAATGAGTTAATTTCTTGAAGTTTAAAAAGAGGAAGAAGGATTATTTAATAGAAAGTACAGAGCATCTTTTGTAGAATATGATCAAGCACATTTAGACCATATACATACGCACACACAGAGTGGAAGAGGATCAAATCTATTTGATAGGACAAGGGGGCAATGGTCTTAAGATGAAGGAGAGCAGGTTTAGATTAGATATTAGGAAGAAATTCTTTACTGTGAGGGTGGTGAGGCACTGGAACACGTTGCCCAAAGAGGTTTTGGACTACCCATCCCTGGAGGTGTTCAAGACCAGACAGAATAGGGCTCTGAGTAACCTGTTCTAGTGGAAGGTTCTGTGCACACCAGAGAAGAGTTGGAGCTAGATGGTCTTTAAGGTCCCTTTCAACCCAAACCATGCTATGATTCTATGACTATGAAACCTCAGCTATTCAGCAAGTCTAAGGCAGCAAGGTGTGACATTTATAATGAGTGTGTAGAAATTTTTTGGGGGGTTAATGTGCTTAAATTTGTAAAGTAACTTTATGGCATTTCTTTTTCAATAGTAAATTAAAAAAACTGACCTTTTTTTTCTTAGAACTGACTAGTTGACTGCCCAAGGTGATATACCTGATTGCAAAAGATTTAACTATAACCTGCATCACCAAAGCTCCTTAATTTCATCACAAAACATGACAATTTCTATCTTTCTAATTCTATGTTTCTATCATATATTTTCTTATAAACTCAGCAAATATTTGTCACTTAGACCACAGTCAACATTAAAGAATCACACAGGCTTATTTATGGCTCACATAGATTATAGCTTGAACAGTAAAACCTTCACACAATTGGTTGCTGTACGACATTTGAACTGGGTCACTGGACCCTCCCTATACAGAAATTACACCTTTAGTGGATCTGTAGTGTTAAAAGAACAGCAGTAAATAATAGCAAGGGAAAGTTAGCGCCATGGCTTATGTGACTCTGTACCAGAGCTTACCCGTCAGAGCCTCCTTCAGAGCTACACTTGGTTTTACAGACCAGTTTCCTTCCTACCCACTAAAAATTCATTTTCAGCCAAAAACTTCCAATAAATGTAATGCCTTAAAATAGTAGTATAAGGTACACAAATGCCTGTAAGCTGTGCAGGCCCAGGCACAGTGCTACCTCTCAGGCTGCAGCTCTACTAAGTATTAGTACTATTAATGATTTATGTGGTGCCAGTGAGCTGTGCGACGCTTCAAACTTGTAAGAAGGCTGGTTCAACCATAAAGTCGGAATAACTTCCTCGGTTTTACAGACTGAGGCAATGGGCCTCTGAGGGAGGTCAGTCCACCTGGAGGGTAGGTGCAGATCTGCTTGTGGACAGGACCTCCAACATGTTAAGCATTAATTTCAGCTGGACTGAGACAAAAGGCATTACAAGCATTTTCCTGTAATAAAAAGACTTTTCCATGTGTCTTTCTGAACTGGGCACTGAGAAATGCAGCCTACAGTTCTTTCACCTGAAGAAGCAAGTCCAGTTGTTATAAACAGAAAACCAGTGCAGAGGTGCTCTTTTGCATTGCATCAGTGGATGTACAAGACTTTAGAGCAATAATGTGAAGAGGAAGTTGAGCTTGATAAGACTAATGACAGGAATTTAGGACAGGATGGGCCTTGGACGGAGCAGCTAGAAAGAGAATGATTTGCAGAAAAACAAAAACAGTCTTTTGCTATTCTGAACAAGTTGCAAATGTTTCAGCAACAAAATGAATAACCTATTGTAAGGACTTACTAATGTAATGACAACAAAATCTACACAATATGTACTAATACGTAAAGTCCCACGCTGCATAGTTCTACCAAGTTTTATGCACTTGATAGAATGACAGAATTAGTTAGACCAGGCTTTTTCTGCCTAGATATTTGAGAGTCATCCATTTGCAAATGAAAGGGTAGGAACTAAAATGTCAAGGAGAAACTTGATAAAGTATTAAACAAGTCCATTTGTTTTCCTCTGACCCCTTTATTTAAATAAATAATATTACAAAATAAAAAGATGTTTCAAACAACAATAATAAGCATTTTGTTCTAAAAATGTCCATCTTTTTAATTCTGGCATTGTTCCCATGCCCCTTGGAAGGCATGAAATTTCATGCAAATCAGTGCAAAACCAACCATTAAATTGGAAATCTGGGTTATTTAACAGAAAACTGTTTTTCTGAACACTTTCCGTATAATAGTTTGCAGCTGTTGTGGCCAGACAAGTGTTAATTTAGAGGGCAAAAAAAGAGCTGCCCTGGGAGAAGAGTGCTCTGAGTAAATGTGGGCTCCGTAACTCCTCAGCCCCAGGGGCCCTCCTATCCAGGAGCCCCCCCAACCTTCCCCCAGCTCCCAAAACTGCCACTGGGCTCACCCTGGCCACCCTTGCACCCACTTGGCTCCCAGCACAGCTACTTCCCCACTTCCCAACTCGGGTGGTCCCTCTTCCCTCGCCCACGACTTTCTGTGAATATTTACTGGAAACATGTTTGCTTGGAGGAGAGTTAATCCTTTTTCATGCAGAGCTCCCCTCCCTTGTCACAGGAAGCTTGTTCCTGAAATCGTATTTTATTACAGATAAATAAAACACTGCTAAAATTAGGCTCAGAAGGAGAACTAGCAGGGTTTCTTGGCTCTATTTTTTCCACTGTGTGGTCATAATCTGTTCCAGAGAGCTGCCACTGGTCCTTCGGTTCTCTTGTTAAACCAGTGTTCTTGGAGGCAGCCTATGTCCCTGTCTCCATCATGATGTGTCTTTGCAGCAGTTTCAACTTGCATATGTTATTTTTGCCATACTGACGCAGAACCATAGAATCATCAAATTTTTATTTGAGCTGGAAGGGACATTAATTATCATCCATTTCCAATCCTGCCATGGGCAAGAACATCTTCCACTAGAGCAGCCTGCTCAAAACTCTGTTCAACTTGTCCTGCAACACTTCCAGGGATGTGACATTTGCTAAGACTTTTTCAGATATGGTGAATTCTCATTTCAAGGTGTGCTAGCCCTTGTTTCTAATTGCTTCTAAGTAAGAATGAAAGCAACAATATCTGCTAATAATATAATGTTATTCTTGATATTTAAAAATGAACCACTGCTTTAAAGAGCTGGAGATATCCTTTCTTAGGCTGCCTGACTAGAAAGCAAAATGGCAGGTCTAATTGTAGAAGAAATGGTATTTCAAAGTGAAACCAAATCGTACCTTCATATATACACAGATAGACTCTGAGTTTACCAAGATTACCCTCAGGAATGAGGGGTTTTTTATTAAAATACATAGCTCACTAAAATATTGACGCAGTGCTTCATGAATTACCAAAAAGCAGTTAAAATACTAGCAATTATTTCAAGGTAATAGAAAATAAATAGTGTCATTATGACTCTCTTGCAAACTGTGGTTCAGCTGCACCTTCAGTGCACTGGAAACCTGGTATACTTCCCATTTCCCCACATGTGAAAAATGATACCTGAATCCTGAAGAACAGAACAGGTGGCAATATGGATAAAAAAGGTAGACAAAGGTATACATCAGATGAGGAATGACTATATTAGTAGGTCTTCATATATGACTATATTAGGGACTTCTTAGTCTGGGAAAGAGGGGGCTATGATGAAGGTGTACAAGATCATGAGTTGATGAAGACACCGAGGATTCACTGTATTATCTCTTTCCCTTCCAGATCTTGGGGCCATCAAATGTCAGGTTTGAATGAAGGTTAAGCACACTTGCTATACAATATTTTTGATGTCAGTAAGTCTGCATCGGTTAAAAAAGATTCCAGAGAAACTTACAGAAGAAATACCTCAACAAGTGTCAGATGCAAAGAAAATCCCTGAAATGCAGATTCACGGGGTGTGAGTGCATTCCCAAGCTTCCTTCCCCTGTTCCCCATCCTCCCCCTCAGCTATTGGCTGGAACCAAGATGTAGTCACACTAACCTTCAGTCTGATTCACTCTTGCTGGTTTTACACACTTTCTCGTTGTGTGTCTTTATATGATACTGCTGCATAACAAGTCTCCTCCAGACCAAGGCAGGTATTTCAGTTAGTGGCACGGTTTCCTCTGCAGCAACAACCCTGCATGGAACACAGCACATCTGGTGCGAGCCTGGCAACCACTGGAACCAGCATTGGCTTCTCTGCCACCTCTGTGCCACCTACTCAGCTGCCCAAAGAGCTGAAAGAACACTTTAGAATATTTAAATTACTCCCAAAGTTCACTGAAAATAACTTAGGGTCTCGCAGAATTTCAGCTAACTGCTTTCATGGTGCTTAGTTTCTGCAGCTCCAGGTGATGCATTGAGTGATACAGGCAGCATCATGCCTGATTGTCTTGCCTGAAGTAGCCAGTATTTTAATCAGTCTGGCCCTGCTGGGGGCAATGTTTGCCTGAGCCTGGGGTGAATCACTGGCTTTGTGGTTAATCTCTGTGCCATGATAATGCCACAGGAAGTATCAGCGTGTTATAAATTACAGCGTTCAAAATCTGATCAGGATGATTTCATATTGCTGGTGCACCCAGTGAAGCCAGCTAGCTTCCAGTTTATGCAAGAGGCAGGAAATTTTTTACTCTAAAATCCCATATAAGTGGCTGTAGCAGAGAAGACAGTGACCACCAGCTTCCCAGTTACTTGCACATCTGAGTGTCACCAGGCATGTGATGACAACAAACTGCCTGCCTACACTGCCTCAAAGAGCTTTGGCTGCATGGCCACAGGCAAGCAACAAAACTTCATCTTCCTTAATTCTGAGTTCACCTCATCAAGATTTCAAAAAGACAAACCTTAGCTAGGAGCCTGGTTGAGCTCCCCCAGGGAATGAATGAAACTTACAGATGCTGAGCAAATATTTTCACAGGTAGCTCAGTCTTCCATGGCCAGGAATCCCTTCCAGATACTTTTCTTCATTATGTGAGCTTTTTCCATAATTTTTCCACTTCATGTCATCTGCTACATTTCTGCTGGTTTAGGAGTGGTTTTGTTTAGTCTTTTCTGGGCTACAAACAAAATCCACTACTTGGTATGGAGGAGGGAGACTGAAATCTCATTCCTGGTAAATAGTACTCTGGTAGCTGAAGCTTCAGTGTGGATCACTTCCTGGGTCATTGCTATGTGTGCACTGGATAATTTGCTCTAACAACTTTAAAAAGACTGATTATCTTGAAAAATCAACATGATTGTAGTTGAATTTTCTTCCATATAAAACAAACCATATTATATTGCTAATAATAAAGCAGGATAAAAATCTGTATACAGTTCTGGGTGGTTTTCTCACATTTTATTCCCACTTTGAATCTGGTGTCTCACTGAAAAGTTTCACTGATGAAATTTAAGCCATTGCAAGTTACAATGCATATGTGGACAAACACAAAATAATTTTATAGAAATAAAGCTCTTTGTTGTTTTGCTGTTGAAACCAGGATGGGTTTCCATTGTGGTTTCTGCTATGCAGTGAGCACATGATCTTATTTTTCCTCTAAGGAAAGCTGTTTCTATGCCTCATTGCATCACCACCACTAAAAGAAAGTGAAAGCCCTGCAAGCTTCTCTAAACTGCAGGAGCTCCAGGACATTTGTCTCTCTTCCTTTTCTGACAGAGATTTTGTTCTCCTCAAAGTAAGGGGAGGCAGAAGATGGATAAGCTACGTGGGGCATTGGATTTCTGCATCCGCCACCAAACTGTTCTGGGTTACAGCATTGTGTCCCTGCTCACAGCTGCCAGCGAGTACATCTTCTCTTCTGTGGTGTTCAAGTGTCCCTGCAATTCTGGGAACATGCTGTATGGTTCTGTCTTCCTCTTAGTGCCTGCCTTCATCCTCTTGCTGCTCGGCTACATGGTGAACGTCAGGACATGGCGCCTGTTGACAGGCAGCTGCCCTCGGGAGAAGCACTGTGACTGCAGCTCCTGGGGAACCTGTGCCCGCTACTGCCAGGTGTTGGTGCCAGTGACAGCCAGAGCTTTGGTGGCCCCTCTCACCTGGATAGCAGTGGCCCTGCTCAGAGCCAGCTTCTATGAGTGTGCAGCCAGTGGGAACAGCCTGATAAAGAACCTCATCTGTAAAGATCAAGAAGAGTGCCAAAACCTGCTGTTCAAAATACCCTGTGATGAGCAGTTATCAACAAAGATATCAAGTGAATTTCTCAGCCTTCAGGCACAGTCCCAGGTAAAACCTAACCTCTCTTCTCTTCACACTAGGGGTTTCAGTCCTGGCTTCTCAATGCATAGTGGTGCCTCCTGGGGACTGTAAACAGTCCTTCTCTCTTACACTATATAATATCATGAACCAAAAGTGCATGACTAGCAAAAATTAATTAGCAAAAAATATAACAGAAAAGCAATTGGTGTATATTTGTTCTACTTTCTGGTTTTGCATGTTTGCTTGGCAATTGTCTGGCACTGTAGTTTACAAAACCTCGTTCAAAGCTGAGCAGGAAACCAGCCTAGAGACTGGGACTTTCCACAGCAAGTTTTCTTCTTAATTAACTTAAGCATGGTGCAAGTTCTTCTCCTTTTCCACTTTTTGCATCTCCACGTATCTCAAACTTGCATAAACAGGCTTTGGTTGAGGGGAAGCTGAGATTACTAATAGAGGGGAAGCTGGTGTCTCCTTGCAACAGAGAACTGGCAACTGAAACAAAGAAGGACAGCTTGTTTGACTATGAATCTCAATGCTTGAACATATTAATAATTTCACAGCTGTATTCTAGAAGAGTAGTTAAAATACATATTTGTTTTGGTAAAGTTTCTTGTACTGAAGGCAAACTGCATGATCAAAAAAATAACACTTGTGTGTGGATTTTTTTTTTGTTGTTTGTTTGGTTTGGGTTTTGGGGAGAGAAATGAAACCTCAAAATTTTGGCAACAATTCAGTTTTGTTTCTAGGTTTGAATGGATCTTGTCCTAGCTCCAGTAGGAAAATCAAGATTTCATTTTTCTCAGGAAATCATTAATCCTGGTTGAGGGAGTTAAGTTTATAAGAATTTATAATTATTTGGATTTTTGTAAGTTCCTGTTTAGCACAAATGCTGATTAAAATTAAAAAGTGTTGACATTGCTTAAATATTTAGAATGTTCCTTCTCCAAGAAAAAGGCTGACAAGGGGCAAATTCTATACCACTGAATTCAGACAGGGTAAGAATGGAGCAAAATCAAGGAAGACTGACTATTACATTGCAACAGAATCTAAAAGAAATAGCCAGTCAAACAAAACCAGAAAGAGTGTTAGAGCATTTTTATTACTGACCACTATTTTTAACATTTAATCTACTGTCAACAAAATTAAGAACCAAAAAGAACACTAACTCCTTTTTTTAAGCACTCAATAATTCTTCATTTGAAAACAAAACCAAAAAAAATCCAAAATCAAAACTGAAACAAGCAAAACCAAAACAAAAATAGTCACCCCGGGGTAAAACAGAATGTTGCTGGATCTCTGCCTTGAGCTTCCAGCCTAATCATCACTTGATGAAGAAAGGACTGGCATCTATTAGTACAACTGGTTTTGATGGGGCCCCTGAGACTTGCCTAAGGATGTCAAAATTCTGTATAAAATAAAAATGAATTCTTATATTCAGCAGCCAAATCTGTGTCCTGTCTACAAAACTGTACAGTACACACCTTTTCCTGTGTATTGTGGCAGCTGGCTGGTTTTGCAGGCTGAGACATCAGGGGGAGCAGTTACTTTCCACAAACAGAGAGGACGCAGTCAGCAGGAGTTCTGATTCCTAGCACAAGGCAGACAGGGTGGTTCTGCCCCCTCCGTAAGATAAATCTGACCACAACTGTAGGAACTGATGATCGGTATCTTGCCTTAAAAGTTAAGAAAGCTGGATATAACTGAGGAAATAACTTCAATGCACCTTGTCTTTTTCTGGTATTCATCCTTAATCCAGCAAATCAGCTCAGGGGTGCAGAAGCTATGTATGGCTGGTTGAATTTTGTGCATGGGATTCCCTTTTCTGGCTGCAAGGAGACAGTTACATGCACTCCAGGGTGTCTTTGTTAACAGTTTTCATATTTTCTTCAATGATATTTTCTATACTATGCAAAACTACCTTTAACCTATCTATCTTTTTTCAAGCTGATCGGATGGTTCTTGATAGCGAGCATCATGACTGTGGCCCTGATTTCAACATGTGTCAGCCGCTGTTGCTCCCCGGTCAGCTATCTTCAGCTCAAGTTCTGGAAAATTTACTCAAAAAAAGAACAGGAACTCTTTGAGATCAAAGCCAAAGAGCATGCAACCAAGCTGGCAGAAATAAATACACATTGTTTTTTTGAAGCCACTGACCCGGCACCATTTCATACTCCCAGCAATGAAGACTGGCGGAAGATTTCGTTCCTGTATACATTCAGTTCACAAGAGCAATATTACAGCATGATACACAAGTACGTGAACACAAACAGAGGCAACAGTGCCAGATTCCAGGAAGAAGGTCAGAATCCCCCTGTTTTAGGATTTGTGGATGAAACACATGCAATTGAATCAGGGTTTTAGGCAAACAAATCCTTTGCAATGCTGGCAGTCTTTTAACCCTACTTATGTAAGAGGAGTCTTATTCTGTGCTCTTACTGAAATCTATGCAAATTTTATGTGAAAAGATTTGGTTGTAAATAGACTTTATTACTTTTGCTGAAGCATGCTTAAATAAATACATCTGTCACGGTGGGAGTTTTCATATGTTGTTGTTCACTAAGAAGAGCCACGTGTAAAATTATCAGCATACACAAAGATGTCAGTACATACTATTGGTCAGATTATTACAAAACACCTTAAGGCCACTTGGCAACTGGAGTGACAATACCAAAACTTATCAAAGAGACTAAAAGGAATGGAAGTGATCAGCATTCCATTTTATTTTATTAGCTCTCACTTGACAAGCTTTCAGTGAAGCAGAAATATATTTACTTTCAGTTAATTGCTCAAGGCAAGGACAGTATCTTTTAAAATCTGGGAAGCAATTAACATCTTGGAGCTACCTGTGCACAACAAAAGGCTCCATACAAATGATTTCAGCTGCATATCAGTTTGAATTTCTGAGCAAATAGCTTCCAGTCATTTTACCTCTATGTGACCAGGAGTTTCAGGTAGTACTAGTGAAGCTAAAAGTTCCCATGGCAGTGAATTTTCATTAGCACTGCCTGATCTTGGTCACCTTTTGCAGGAGGCCTTCATAATTATCTATACTGCTCATTTCCTGTAAATATGAAGATCTTTAATGGAAAAAATATGTATTTGAATGAATGTTGCAGGAAAAATACATTAACATTAAACTTACTCTTTGCATTCTTCCATTTATTTTTCTGAGAAGCACTTAATTATTACAAAATTTTTTTAATATATAATCCTACATACAGTGTTTTTGCTCTCGCATCAGTACCTAAGTTACACCTAAGTTATATTTGTTTGTCCCTGCCAAATACACTATTTAACTTTATCCAGAATGGAGTCTAAATGTAAATTAATTTGTCTTGAGGGGTTAGGCTTTTGCATAATATGGCAGTGTAGGTGAAGCTTATATATTAACAAACATCTATAACACAGTCACATACTTAAGGATATTATAAATCTGTAATCCATATTAG
Source organism: Campylorhamphus procurvoides (assembly GCA_013396655.1). Lineage (NCBI taxonomy): Eukaryota > Metazoa > Chordata > Aves > Passeriformes > Dendrocolaptidae > Campylorhamphus > Campylorhamphus procurvoides. The sequence goes on along the minus strand of WBMV01007638.1, from coordinate 1,127,629 downwards.
AAAATAATAATATTCTTAACAAAGAAAATCTAAGAAAAAAAGATAGCAATTTTGAATGAAGAATGATAAAGTTCAGTTTTCATCTGAAAAGCTTTTGTTTAAGCCAGCATTTAAGAGAGGTGAATGAGATTGCTTCAGCTGGATTGTCTCTCCCTGGGTTGTTCCTCCCAGGAATCATCTCTTTCTACACAGTAAACTTGGAAACTATTCAGACAGAGAGAAAGGAATCCCAAGAAGTTTTGTTACACTCATTTTTCAAGGAAGAAGTAAGGGAAGAGCCTATTTTAACTAGCTGAATAGAATGAGCTTGGAAGCTTCTTTCTCACTATAAACTGAAAATATAACACATAATGTGAAAAGAATATTTAATTCTCTATGTAGAAAAGAATTTTTTAAATCATTCATTTTGTCACACTCACTGACTTGCTTAGTGATCTTTTGCTTTCAAGAAAATTGATATTAACAGAATAACAAGTGTCCAGTTTGTTACTTGTGCCTCCAGGAAGCACAGCTCAGATAAATATATTCACTTTTACCTCTCGTATTGAAGAGTTCCTTTGTCCATTGACATCTAGGGAAAGATAAATCTGCTTTCCAATGTTGTCAATGTCAAGGAAACAATGTCCTGGCTCCACTGCAATCCGTGCTAAAATGTTCCTTGACTTACTGGGGCCAGTCTTTACCTTAGAGGTACAATAAAATACTTCAGGATAGACTGAAAGCCTTCAGGAATTAGCCATGCCTTATTTCACTTCCTGAGGAGAAGCTGCAGGGGAAATACCCTCAGAACTCATGCTAATTCTCTCAGCTGCCTCTGGGTGGACTTTTGCCATTCCCACTCATGGCCACAGCTGTCAGACTTGCATTACCAAAGCTGACCTGGCTTTCCAGGGAAGACACAGAGCTGGCACTTCTAAATAAAATCAATAAGGAAAGGCTTCAGATGTGACTGTAATACATATATTCAAGAATGCTGGCAATGATGGCAGTCTATTTTTCATGGATAATGTGATTTTTGGGGAAAGGAAAAAAATATGTATAAGGATAGGAACAGGTATTTATATATTGGTTTCACACAGAATTTTGATTTTTTTCACACCTTTATGTAACACTCATGTCTTCTGTAGATGATTGTATTGATAATGAAAGAAATTTCAAAGAGAAGCTTCAGTACACTTTTGAGTGCTCTGTTAGACACCTTCCAAAGAACTAATCCCACTAAAATGAAACACTGAGGAACATCTCTATGAATATTCTACCCAGTGAGACAAGCAAAAACCAGTATGTGCATAAGGTAGCTAATGTCAGCAACTAATGGTAATGTAGCGTGGATCACTATTTTTTCCTAATATTTTTTGCCAGTTTTTTACCTAACATTTACTTAGTCCATCTTTACAGTACAGGAGATGAGGTGATACAATGATTGAGGTGTTCCAGAGTAGGAATAAAATACAAAAAAAAAAAAAAAACACCAACCCTAACAGCAAAATGTGCACTTGAGCATGTCTGCCCAGCACAGAGCTGAGCCAAGTGGAATGAGTGCTGCACAGCCAGATATGGCAGGAACATGAACTAGCACCCAGACTGGTCTGGCAGTCTCATGTCACCTCTTGGCTTGATCTCTAATCTGTGCTGCCTTGACTGTCTCAGGCATTTCTGCTCTGTGTTCATTTGCACAGTGGAAATTTATCATTCAAATCTTCCCATGTCCAAGTAGATATTTCCTCAGGCCATTTCTTCTGAAATACTGAAACCTAAAGAAATAGTTTTGATTTCCTACATGGAGCATCACTGCAAATATTTGGCATTGAAGGAAGGGGAGGAAGCCTTGATCATACCAAAGTCAGTGTGGCAAAACTGCAAAGGTCCCAGGATGGTCCTTGCTTTAAAAGTGTAATATCCTGCCCAGATTTTGCTAGCTAATGTCTGCAGGCAGAAGCTCTTTAATAGGCCCTGAATACACAGAAGTCAGCTTACATGTCACTGCAAAGTGGTGACTGATGCTTTTCAGCTGGTTCCAACCTCGACAGAAAATGTTATCCTAGATGTATGCATACACACATACACCCCTACTGGCAAGTCTAATGCAACAGACATGTAAGAGAACTGTATCTTACAAAACAAGGACAGTATAGGCTATTAACTTTCAGAATAGTAATAAAAAATTGAGAATAATTGGCTAGTAGGGTGTTGCTGGAAAAAGTAAGAATGGTCATTGCCTTATAAAGAATCTTCTTTTTGCTGTTAGCCACATGTCTACCTCAGCCATCTAGACATAACCTGCAAAAACCCCACCAAGGGCTCCTGCACAGGCAGTGAAATCAGACAAATTCCACAAGACCTTTCAGCTGTGATTTAAAGGGAAAAAAAATGTAGGGAAACTTGTTACTGGTTGTACATTATCATTATGTAATATTGTTATATGTGGTTACTTCTTATTGGTAGCAAGTAACAGCAGTTAGGCTGAGACCAAGGTTGGATGATGAATAGCTTAGTTTTTGCTCTGTCCAAAACTGCTCTCTTAAAGCCCCATTACACTTTGCCACCACTGTTAAAACATCCCACAGGAAAGGATTATCATGAGGATTGTACAGATCTGTTGGGAATGAACGCTGCAGTCCCCAAGGTAGGAGATGCCCCTCACTTAGCAGAATTAAGAGATATATAAACCGAGGGAAAAATAAGAGAAGAGGGTACAAATCACAGTGATAAAATCAGAGTTAACTCTGGGCTTGACTGAACTTAATCGCTTGTATCTCAATTTAAAACAAGCGCTGAGGTGAGAAGCAGGTGAGCTGGCTTAGTGGGTAGAGTACCATGCTAGGACCTGGGGTTTTGCCCAACCCTCACCCAGATATCTTGTATTCTGTGGAACAACATTTAACCTCTCCTGTAACTCAGGTGTCTGTGAGGCTGCTCCTTCTCTACTTCCCAGTCATGCTGTGGTAACAAGCCCACTGCCAAGGGGAAGATGTTCAACAGCTGGTGGTGAAGGTCAGGTAAGAGCAGACACAACGACCACCAAACAAGCTGTGTGGCAATCGTAGGATTTTTATTCAAGTTTCCTTAGATGATTACAGATCTACAGTGACTACACATTAAATACATCATGCTTTGTTCAGTTTGATCATAAGATCAGTGCTCTTGAAGAGAAGGCTGACATGAAAAGGCCCATAGCTTGAAGCTACACAAGCATTGCTGCAGTTGTCAGACCAGTCAGGGAAATAAAGCACCTCCAAGTAGCCATGCTTTGAAACTTTACCAGCAAACAAAACAGGAAAAGATCATCATCTTCATCTGAGAATAGTTGATGTCCAAATAAATAATTTGCATTCAGCACACATTAAATACTGAGATAAAATTTTCATTAAGCTCAAGATCATGGTTATGTGAGAAGAAAGGGCAGGCCATTTTGATCATTTTAATGATATCTCTGTTATGACAATTAACATTGCTCTGCCCTGCCCTGCTCCTCCTGTTTGCAGCCCAGCTCTCTTCTCCTTTCAACCAAGGTGACTGGTGCAGCTGGCTCAGCAAAACCTTTTTTACCCTGTATGTCTTCTTCCAAAACAAAAGGCACAAAATATCCCTCAGCAAGAGTTACTCCCAATATTTATTTCATTTATTCCTTTTATGCTTTCTGTCTTCAGGCTTCCTTAAAAACGTAATTCCTATTTCTGTCACAGCATCACCCTTCAGCCTGTCCTGGAGGAAGGTAACTTCTGCTGCTAGGTGAACCTAGAAAGAATCAAGTCTGATAAGTTAAGCAAAGAAAACCCCAGTTTGTCCCCATACTCTCTTCCAGTATAAGAGCTTTCTGTCTCTCTTACCACAAGAGGACTCCCTTTCTCAGGTTTCACGAGAAACAGATTTCTAGATTGTTTTAAAATATCTTTCCCAACTAAGCCAATAGAAAGGAAGTTTATATAACTCTGGAATTTGTGTAATACATTACCCTTCAGTGCTTTTCTTTCTTCTAAGAACCTAAATCGTATGCTTGAAGATTTTGTGATCACAGAATTTCCTGGTCACACACTAATGATATGATACTTTTGTTAATTAGTCTTGTATCAGACACTGCAGTTCTGAGACCAATGTATATGCATAACACTTGTTCAGGTTTTTTCTTTTCAAATATAAGATGCATACCAAATTAGACAGAAACATATATGCTGTACTGACAGAAACATTAAGCAGCCCAAAAGTAATCTCCTGGAAAACCCACAGAAGCTCAGTAACATTCAAATTATGCCCTTTATTTATCATTTTGTAAAAGTCTTAAATTTCAGAATAAGATGTAGAATGCCATCTGATACACTTTAGATGCTTTGGTTTTAACATTATATTTATCCACACTTTGTTCTCCCTTTCAACAGGTGCTGTGGTAGCCTGAGAATATTATTTGCCTGCAAGTATTTGAATCAGGGTTATTATTGGCTACAGCTGTGCAGGAAAGCGTGGCAGGCTCAAGGAAGTGGAGGAACCCAGCATGCTTCCCTGGCTCTCCACATTACATGTTAGCTGGATCCCCAGTCCCAACCTGAGTTTTGCACCCAAGTCAGTCACTGAAGAGCCGGGCAGGGACAGTGGAGGTGAGCCAGTCCCTGTGTTTCTCTGCCTCAAGATCCAGTATCAGTCTGGTTCTCTTTTATTTAGATAGAGACATTTAATCTGAGAGATTAAACAGTATTGTATTTCCTTCATTTATCTGAGCAAGTGGTTTTGATTTCCTGTGCCTTTGTGAACTAACAAAGAATGGAGAAAAACAGATGTGCTGTTCCTTACCATTTCCAGGGCACCTCGAATCACCCCACAGAGGAGGTTACAGTAGCAAAGGGATGCTCGTTCTGCTGGCAGCTCCTCCACAAAGTCCACGAGTGGGTTTTTGTCCAGGATTAAGGAGAATTCATTTCCTGCAGCACTAGTGCAACTCACGCTAGGGGTGACCCCAAGGTACATCTTGAAAGCAACCTGCAAAAGGATGAAACTGCTGCTTGAATTTGCTGCGTGCAAACCAGAGGTGAAACTTTAGAAAGCAGTATTCTACAGACTAGTTTTGCCCCAGGAAAATAGGGGGAAGGGCCAGACAGGCTAGAAATCAAAGTAGGCTTGTCTCTTCTGTGATCAGCTTGAGCCAGCAATGCAAATCCAGTTATGTGATGCTCCAGGAAAATACAGCAGGAGACCGTCTGTTCTGCCTTTGATGTTCCTGCGTTTACAACCCCATACAAAGTGGTTTTACTATTATCACTCGTCTGCTTTTACTCTGCTTTCAGTCATATCATACTCCCCTGGGACCATAAGCCTCTATACTACATCCTTCACTACACTGCCAGCAACTTCGACCATCTCAAGATCTCCCGCAACTGGCGAGCGGGCGTTTACACTCTGATCTCCCACCCAAACAACTACCCACCAAGAACACGGCTGCCAAGACCTCAAACCTATTTGATTACTTAAAAGAGTGTTGCTTGCTTGCTTTCTGCTCCGGACGGACGTTGCTGTGAATGTGCACCCTGCGCTGTGCTGGCGGCGGGGTCCCCGTGGGCGCCGTCGTGCTGCAGGCAGCGCTGACATCACGGCGTTATCTCGGCGGTGCGCGGGCAGGCGGGACAGCAGCGGGGCTGCTCCTCCTCGGGACAGCTCTCCCCTCCCGCACACTGCTGCCGAGATAAACGGGTCTCGCTTTTCACCTCTTCAGTGAGTATCAGGCATGGATGCTTTCCATACCATCCTGAAGTTCTTCATGAACCGGAAAACAGCTATAGGTTACAGTTTTATGGCACTGCTGACAATGGGAGGTGAACGTGTGTTTTCTCTTGTTGCTTTCAGATGCCCTTGCAGCAGCGAAAACTTCAGGTACGGTTTGGTATTTCTCTTCTCTCCAGCTCTTGTTTTGCTAGTTATTGGATACTTCTTGAACAGCAAGACCTGGAAACTCTTTACAGGCTGCTGGGTGAATCCCAGGAAAATATTCCCCAGAGGGAATGTCTGCCATTTCTTTTACGTCTTTGGACAAATCACTTTAAATGCCCTGGTGGCCCCAGTGATGTGGCTTTCTGTGGCTTTGCTCAACGGGACTTTTTATGAATGTGCCATGAGTGGCTTGGACAATCCTGCCTACTTAAATGCGGTTTGCGAGAGAAAATCTGAAAAGTGCTTTGGAGAGCTACACATGGTAGCCTGTGGCAAAAGCTCCATGCCCTTTTCAGAGAGTGATGAACTGAGACGAACGCTTCAAGCACAGTCCCAGGTAAGAAAAAAATTATAAATAAAGAGTATTATGCAAATTGTACTTCTGCTGTGATTTATTTGTGGAAGGTCCTGATGTCAGATGTTATGTTAAAACCATCGGTTTCACGTAAACAATGTTCTGGCAAGGTGCAGCCTTGCAAAATACCATCCATATTTCAGTTCAGTTTGAGCTGTTCTACTTCCTGGGGGGGCCTCACTGACGGCAGTGTCAACGAGACCAGAAAACTTTAAGCTTTCTTCCTGAATAGGGGAAGCTCTAAAGAGAACAAAACGACTGAATTGTTTAGGAGGCTGAATTAAGAGATATCACCCCATTAAAGGGGTCTGTCCTATTAAAAAAATCATGCCATACTATCTTAATTTAAACGCTTGTAATAACTGTACATTGTACAATGTAAAACATTGTGATAACTGTATTGAAATCTTAGGTCCCTAAAAGTAGAAAAATACTGGAAAATAAGATTTGTGACAGATTTTTGACTGCCTACATAATGTGTTTCTGTTTGCGTTCCTCATATTTATGATGCTATGTGTGAGCATGTTTTGCCCTGCTTAAAGGAAGAAACACTAACATAAACCAAGCAGAGCATGCAAAGCTGAGATTTTATTACATTTTACAATACTTGTGGAATACAGTTCTGCTCATTGCTTTGTAATACAAATAAATTTGGAGACAATATAATCAAAACAATGGAGAGGAAAAAAAAGGCCACAGAAAAGGAAGAACACTATGGAGCCAGGAAGTTTTTGCCAGGCAATTATATCCATCTGGAACAATTTCCTCCCTAAGAGACAGTTTTATTTTCAAGTCCTCATGCAAATAAGACTGGAAAGCCAGGAATGTCTGCACTGCAGACAAAGCAATTTATTTGACTTTTAGACAGAAATAATAAATAGTGCTTAAGAATTTAAGTTATATGTATAGGAAACAGTGAAAGACCAGTGATTCAGTTTATAGCATGAGAATACATGAGTTCATTTTCCAAGCTGCAAGAAAGTGAAAAGCTGCTAAAAAGAGCAATTTCTCAAATATTCATAGCAATCATCAGTCTGTACAAAATGATTGGGAAAAATAAAAGAAAGCTAAACTATTCTTCCACACCAGTTCCCAAGAATAGTTTTTTGTCAAGATTCTCTGTTTCACACACTTCTCTGAGGCAACTTTCTGTATTCCCTCAGCTAAATACAGGTTTTTACTGGTGGTTATTTTTTTAACATTAGTGCAAGAGTTCACATGAGAAAGGTTGCAGCTCTCCATTTCATCACCATTGGAGCACAGGAAATCAGTTCCAGTTCATGTGGGTCTCTGAAACCTAGAATATTTGTTCCACACTGGAATTTTTTCCACTGTTTGAAAACAAGTATTACATTTTTTGGCAAATGTTACACATTGCAATGGAATAGATGAGTAAAACTATTGGCTAGGCCAGTGGCACAAGGCACAAAAAAAATTGTTTTCACACCTCTGCTCTCCTTAGAGGAAAACATCCCACAATAACTATTTCAAGTGCATTTTTCCACCCTTAGCCCATGCTGAGGAAGTAGCTCTTTCTTTTAAAATGCTCTTAACAGAATTTTGCCAAACTTGGAAGCTGCTACATAAAAAAAAGTTTGAGTGATGCTGGAAAAGTATATTTCAGCAAAAATTAAGTTCCCTGAAAATACAGAAACTGTTTCTAATCAGTGGGTAGATGAACTAGGTTCTGTTCTAGTGCTAACACAGACCTACCAATGCACATGCTATTTCTTCTTTGTCACACCCTCCAGAATTCACACACAATAATGCAAAAAGGTAATTTTTAAACCAGTTTTGGCATAAAAATTACTTTCCACTGCAAAGGACTGATTCATCAAAGTCAAGAAAGGTTCACAATAATAGCATAGGTTCTAGTGAATATCCTGACAAAAGAATTGGGGAACACTTTAAGACCACATTCTAGATTCAGGTAAGTTAATTAATGCAGTTGCTGCATTTTTGTTTTTTTTTTTTTAAATTAAAAAAAGCAGAAAACACATCTAGTTGATGTCATGGTTTAAAAAGTTGATTGCTCTGAGACAAAAGTTACCCTTTTTGGTTTCGTAGTTCACCATGATTTAAAATAGTGTCTTTATATTAATTTTTGTTGGATAATTTTATTTAACACTTTCAGGAGGTAGAAAACCCTTTACTACCTAGTGATTGATATTTTATTCTCCAGAGGTACTTTTCCCTTTGTGTGACAGAACACAGAGAGCAATTCCAGTATGCTACATTCCAGATGGTTACAATAAATTCTCATCAATAACCTCTCTAAATTACCCAGACACTACTCCTGCTCTCAGGTCCACTCTGTTTTCTGTATAGCTCTATTCAGCCATAACATTATCTGATTGATAATTTAGGCATCTTATGGATTTTTCTTCATATATAGTTTTGTAGTTGAGGTCTGATTTAAGATCATCTCTGAACCTGCCACGGCCATTGCACTGGTTGTGTCTCTTCAGGGAACTATTATCCAAGTTCCCTTTGTTTTAATATGGGATGGTGAGGCAGTCAGACTAATAAGAGCCAACTCTTCATGAGTGTTTCACATTCCAGTGTAAAAATGAACCAGCTTTTGCCTTCCTGAGAAAGAGACACCAAAATGAGCACTTTTGAGAAGTCTCAATCCTGATGGATTTCTCCTTCCCTTCAGTCCCCATATGGATGCCCTACTAACATCAATGTCAGCACCAAGTGCAAACTGGAATGAAGATGCCTGCAGTGGAGTTTCAAAAGAAGCAGCAGGCCCTCCCTACTAAGTATGGTCACTCTGTCAGACATTCATAATTTAAGCAGCATTTTCACTTAGGTCTTTTTAACCTGAAACTAATTTCTTTTGCTTTCCCAGATTTTAGGCTGGTGTGTGATAGTTACCACAGCTCTTCTCTCCCTGCTAACCACTTGCTGCGCCAGCTGCCAGTCAAAAGTCAGCCACCTCCAGCTGATGTTCTGGAGAGTGTACGAGGCAACAGAGAAGGAGCAACTGGAGGAGATTTTCCAGCATTACGCCACCAAGCTGAGTGAGCGAAACCTGAGGTGTTTTTTTGAAAACAAGGAACCAGAACCGATTTCCCTGCCAGCTTTTCAGGCATGGGAAGATGCCTCTCAGCTTCACTCTTTCAGCAGTAGCAAACAGCATTATAGTACAATTCACAAGCTCGTTGAAGAAGGCCAGAAAGGAATCAATGAGGAAAGAGAGACAATGATGGACTTTGTGGACAGAAGGGAAATACCATAAATTGAATGTATCTTCAGCATTTTTTATATCTTGCCAATGTAGTATACTTCTAGCTGGTTTCATCTCTATATATTTTCACAATGGCCTCTTTCTTATTCATCATGTTGCCTCCCAGTTATACACTTGCTCAAAAAAGATGCAGTGAAATTATTCCCCTACATGAGTGAAAACACTGCAGTCCTCTGTGTCACCAGGGTTCATGCTTTACTAATGTCACTGGCTGAGAGCAAGAGCTGACAGCAAAAAGAGATGAATAATGACTACTACAAGAGGGTCTTACCAATATCCTATGTAAAAAGTGCTGCAGTATTAAAAAGTGCTGCAGTATGCTCACCTTATGAAAATCAAAAGACATTTCATTAAGTAACATCATCAAAAGTGTGTGAATATAATAATAGAAGATGTGTGTGGCTTTCTGACAGCCCACAGAAAGTAAAAGTTTTCCTACCAAGTAATTTCCAGGCAAATTGCAGGTACAGCCTTGTTTTGAGGCATCAGTGATCCCTGATGGCTTCTCTGTCTTTGATATTTTGGTCCTGTAGAAAATCTTCTCGATATTACCTTCTCCTACTGAGAATTTCTGTTTTTATGGGTATCAAGCTCTAGTTCTGAGCAGGTTTCAGGCACTAGATGCAGCCTGTAGTGCTATGTGATATTGTTTGTACTGTCTCTACCATTGGTGTACAACAGAGGGCCTGGAAGGAAATTCCACTTTTTAAGACAAGAAAATATTTTTGCAGAAGACTGATTTTCATTTTTCTGAATACCTTGGAAAACTCAGTGTCTGGAGCAAGAAGAACTAGTAGGTGAGGCAACAGCATAATCAGTTCCTCTGACAAATGCAATTCACCCCAGAGCCCTAAGCTTTACCTCACCCACTTGGAATTCACCATATGGCTCTCACACAGAGTGTCCAGAGTATTTTCAGACACTGTATAAAAGGAGAACAAAGTTATTTTCCCTGGGGTGTCTGGGCAGGCTTTTATGCAGCATTTTACTGCCAGTCTCCCTGAATCTGCAAATAATCATATTTTTGCTGTGCTTGAGTCAAGCTCTTATCAACAAACCAGGGTACTCTGCCCAGCTGTTTTCATACTTATTGTGCTTCTTTCAGCAGGTAAAAACATCTATATGCATATACAGACAATTATACTTTACAAAATAAAATCCAACACTAATTCCACCATCTACTTAGAATTTTTTCTGTATGTTTTGAAGAATTTGTGACCTTTCAAACAATGTTTTAAACTTCTTTTATCTCACATGATCCACTTAGCAGAAAAGTGAGAACATGTTATTTACTTAAATGCTGCAGCTGAAAGCAGAGATGCAACACTGCCAAAATTAAAGTCACCACAAAAGACATTATGTCTGCCATATACACCACGCATTTTCTTCCTGGGCTCCTCTCCTGGTATAGTATCTACCTGCTTCCAAGGTATATGACCCTTCCCATTTGTCTGTTTTTATCTTTCTTTATGAGAGCTGTCCCAGCATATTCTGTTCAACCCCTTTTCACCTTCCTACATGCAAGAGGAGAGGAAACACATCCTGTTGCCTGGGCCAAACTTCCTTTCCCAAAACTGCCTTTCCACCTTCTTCCTCAGTGGTGCCACAGAAAACTAAAGCAAGTAGGATGGTTAATGAGTTGATCAGAAAATATGGGAAACATGGATTTATGTAAAGATAAGGTCTCCAGTGTGATATAATACCTGGAACATAGAGTCAAAATCACAACTGATAGAGAGAAGGGTGGGAGGACAGAGTGATCCCACTTAAGGCTTTTGGCATCCTCTTTTTCTTCGGAAGAAAGCTCAAGAAAGCTGCACCGGGGTAGTCAGGGCCATAGGAAACAGTATTGCTTCCCAGCCCAATCTTCTCTTTTATTATGGAAAGACAAAACCAAGGTGCATTCTCCTTTCCTCACCCTTATCCTGCTTCATATCTGCAAAAATCTAAGAGTTGAGAGTGTCTCCACCTCCAAGAGAAGCTGCTGAACACTTCATGCTGCAATGTGTGCCTGGTATGAGCCTGTCTCTCACTGATCCTCATTCCCAGGGCTGCGTGACTGTTTTATCTTACAAAAACGTCTGTGATTTAATGCAATTTCCATGTGGATGCTGGAATACTTCCATAAAAACAGAGAAAAATAAAAGCCAGTTTGACCTTACGATTTCAATTGGAATCTGTTTTTGGCAAATTTAACTCTGTCCTTCAAACTGCTATTACAAAAGCTGTTTTCTATCAACATTGTCCCTAAATTCAGCAGCTGCCACGGCAGCTCAGGAAGAGACAAAGGCTATCATCAACACTGTCCAAAACAAACTGAAGAGAGAGGAAAAAAACTCAACAAAGAAAACCAAACAGCAGAATCAACATTTTCTGCTGGAAAACTTAGATTTTGCATCAACTCTGATGTTCATCAAAATATGAGTACACAAACAAGAAATTTCTGCTCAATTTTCTGTGCTCTGTCCCTCAGTTTGCTCTTTTAAATTTAGTTTCAGCTGTATTTTGAATTATGGTATGATGTATCTGTCCAAATTCTATTGTTAAAATTTCCTGTGTAAAAGAGAACTTGCATGGAAAATATGCAAAATTAGTAGCTGGTTTGCAATGGAGCACCAAATTAGGACAAACTTGCAAAGCAATAAAGAAAAATTGTGAAAATGTCTTGGCAGGAAACATAATTTAAGTACATAGATAAGTAATTCAATTAATAGATATGAATTACTTTTTTTTTTAAGCAGGCTATGACTGGACATTAATTACTTTAAAACTATTGTTTACATCTTCTCAGAGGGTAAAACACAGGTCTTTTCAGTCTTTGTGACCCCAAAAGACTGGAAAGTAAAAGTCTAAAGCTGGTTTAAATTTGTATCCATAAATCTATCTCATTTCTACCTATGAAATGGAAGAAAAAAAGAACATCTATTTAGACATGCAGGTAGTCTTGCCATCAAAATTACACACATATAAAGCAAAATCTCTCTTTTGAATATGTTACTTGCAACTCTATGAAATTATATATTACTTAATGTCAAACAAGAAAACCATGCAGTCAATTAAAAATGTACCCCTGCCCTTTTTCAGTCTCAATCAGCATTCCATCTCTCTCAAAAAGCAAGAATAAAATTCATTAACATTTTGATGGTGTTCAAACACAGTCTAGAAATACTGAAATATTTAGGAAGCTACTACCTTATCAGCCTCTTAACATATTACTGGCATCTTTTCACTACAAAACATTGTCTGCATAAATAATGAGAGAAAGTAAGTACAGATTGTTAAAATGATGAAAACCATAACTTCAGATGGTATCATAACAAGGTTAATGAGGGACCAGGAATTTTCTGCTTAGAAGAGAAGAGAAGAGCAGCCAAAATAGTATTTCTGCTAGCATGCTTTTCATTCTTAGTATTTTTCCACTCAGTGTTTGGTAAGGCAAGTTGCTTTAACGGTCTTGCCATCTCTTGCTGATTCTAAACTTTTCTTAAAAAGTTCTTTTAATTCTTTACAGTGCAGCACTTTACTTTTCAGTTTACTGTCTACCACTTAGCTCAGCAACCTGCTGTATATGCATTTCTCTCATACTGCTGGGGTCTGAAAAACAACATTTACCAACTTTGTAAATTCTACTAGCTTCTCTCAGATTTTCACTGGCCTCATGTCAATATATAGGGACCTTGAATGGCAGCACCTTCCATGGCAAGGGGAATCTCATCTCTTGTCTTACAGCTCTGGGCTTGGGGGCGGCATGGTTGGATTACCCTACCCCTTGTTGACCCCAGAGGTCTCTCTTCAAAGAGCTGCAGGGACGTAGGTTTGATGCTTTCATGGGGTACTGAGCATCCCCAATAAAGCCCATCTCTGCAGCCACAGCTTTTCAGCAACAGATACACCCTTAGGCACAGCACTGTTTAAAGCAGCAATGGAGGCTGTGAACCAGCACTAGCTCACTGTGGACCAGAGGGTGTGGTCTTGCCGCTTCCACCTCAGGCACACATAAACACCTCCTGGTGCTGGAGAAGGTAACATTAGGATTAGGTCTAAAACCAGAAGCTGTATATTTTTTGCATCTTGTTTGATCAGATCAATAATGTCAAGGTCCTGTGAGGAGGAACTGAAGTTAAAGTTTGGCTTTGTTGGATTGTAGAGCAAAAATATCACCCTTATTTCAAAAGTATATACTCGGTTATACTCAGATCCAAATTCTGAATCCAGTCTTGGACATTAGTTCTTCTGCTGAGCTTTGTTCTTAATAGCATCTCTCAGTTGCTTTCCATTTTCTTTCCCCAATTTGCCAGTGAGCAGCAAGCCTACTTTTACATGGCCTGTTTTATCTTTTTTTTATTCAGTCCCAATTGTAAGTATGCCAAGTCACAAGACCAACATGAGAAGTGAGCACCATGGGAATACAGTGTAGAAAGGCTCAGTTTGGCTCAACATCAAAACTTTTTGGCCTTTCTCCTGTGCTGTATAAGGCAGGAGTAAATCCCAGGCTTTGCAGTCTGAACCAGTGGTTGAAGTTTTAAGCCCTTCAGTCACTGCCTTGAGTGCACCCTTCCTCCACTTTTATTTCTTAATATGAGAAGGTGGCTTTGTAGTCCTCACTTTATGGTTTTTTCTTTGCTTCATCTCTTTCCATTTCCTCAGGGAACACCCACAGCCTGACCTGAGAGACTTTTCCTTTGTTTTCCAAAAGACTGCTGGATAACAGCTATGTTTACAGTACTTTTGGCTCTAACTACTCGAACTGTTTAACTGTCTTGATTACTGTAACTTTGAACTGGTTTTACTCATCCTCAAACAGATTTATACCTCAGAAGACATAGCACAGCTAAGTATTTATGCACTTTCTCCCGGCTGAGAACGCTTCTGCTGAAGAGTTAAAGAGATCATGTAAACAGTTGTGTGATTCTGAACCGAAACATTTAACAGTGTATTTGCAGTTACTTGCTGGGTCTCTTCACATGTGTTTTGTTGGTTTGTGCCTCAGACAAATGTGCTTGAAGAGTATTCAAAAATATTTTGCCAAAGAAATGTGAAAATGCTTCCCAGATCACATTTTGCCTCAGAAATGTTATACTCCTACCATAGAACTCTTCTTTTAGTTTGCTAAAAATATCTCTTCAAGAAACTGTGTATGCTTTAAAGTTTGTTCCAATCATTCCAACTAATCTTTTATTTCTGTTAGTATCTTTTGAAGTATGAACTGCAGAGAAATAATGTCTTTTTCCTTACTCTGATCATTAATTTCTCACTGTATTTTGCTGTTGAATCCCCTGTACTTAAGAATGGCGGTCCAACTGTAATAAAGCATTTGTAAATAAGGGAACCATGAGAAATAAGACTGAGAAAACCAGATATCTGGCACATACATGAAAATAAAATACCAATACCACCTGGAGTGGAATGTAAAAATGAAAAAAAATGTGGTTTTGCAGCCTGGTATCAATCTTTTAACAAGACAGTGTATTTTAAAACAGTAATTGAAATGCTGCTTGTCTCATGGGTTTCATGCAGCGGCTCCATGGGAGGAGCTTTGTTATATATCGTCCTTATTTGAGATTCCAAAATAGATGTTACTAAAGGTGAAATTCAGTTTCCATTCTTTTATGAGCTAAGTACTCTCACCGTCTTCTCCTTTAAACTTTGGCAGATAAGGTGTACACGTGTGTTTTGCGCATGTGCACCTTATAGCCATACCAGCAACGGGAAAAAAGAGTTTCTTTCTCCGCTTCTGTGACAGCCATCAGTTCCTCTGTGATAAGCATTTTGGAACAGTAACATAATTTCTGTCCTTCCTTTGGAGTCAGAAGTAACGTAGGTATTTCAGATACAGTTAATGTGAGCAGGATCACACATTATCTGGTAATATCCACATGCACTTTGAGCTAAGATATTCCTGTATAACTAGCACATACTGGGGCCTTAGTTCACTGTATACAAAGCCTGCTGCCTCTCAGTTCTGTGGTCAGCAGTTTTATTTTATTATTAGATTTCTGGGTAGTCAGGAGAATGTTCCTCTCATTTTCCTTTCTTACAGGTCTTCTTTGTTACCATTGAGATTTTCTTTTTGAAAAAATCCTGCAGCTTATTCTTAATACTACCATTTTAAAGTAAAAAAAACACCTAAGATAATTATGGAGATGATCAGAAGAGTCAAATGGCAGAAGTAAGAATATTGAAGTTTAAGATCTGTATGAGATGGTTAAGGCTTATGCTCCTAGGAAGAGAAAAAAGTGAGGAAATATATGATTTGAAGTTCGTTGAAACCGGATAATTTTCTGTTGATTGTTGCATTGTCTGGGAAGAGTAAAAGAAACCAGCTTAAGCTGCAACAAACAAAACAAAACCCCACCTTTTTCATTCTAATGGCAAAATTTCTCACTGGCTGCTAGAAATAGAAGAATTTTAATTTCAGCTTAGCAATTGACTTTACAGTCACTTTAGGTCAGGGACTGGCAACCTCTCACAGGTGGCATCCCATGTTGTGTTTTGTGTTATGGAGTTGTGGAAAAGGAAAAGGCTGTATTTCATCCAGTGGAAGCATGGATATGATTTTGGAGTGGTTTCTGATATGACAATCATGATACAACAGAAAATGTAGGTAACTGTTCTGGAGTAAACTGATAGAGAAGGAAAAAGCTAAGACCACTGAATCTGATGAAGCCCTAGAAAATGGAAATCTTATTTACCTGAGCAATCATGTCTGCAGTTTCAGAATAACTGCGGCATTTTTTAACACCTGATCGAGCTAGAAAGTCATCAATCAGCCTTATGCCAATGCCGTATCCCCTAGGGAGGAAACAAAGAACGTTAATGTTCAAAATGGGAAGCTTCTTTCCACCTACCGTCTCCCTTATGTGTTTCTTGTGCTTCCTCAGAAAAACAGCTCCATGTTGCTTATTGGGTGGCTTTGATGACAACAGATTTTGCTGGTCTATATTCTTTTTTCTACCACATTTTGCAGCACTGTGGGATTGTGTTTGCGTAGTCATTTAAGGAATCATACTTCTTTAAGCATCATACTCCTGGCAAGGATGATATGAACTATCTATACAAAATGTCTATATGTTATCTATACATACACTTACATTTATGTGTATGAATAAACTTATATATTAGATATACGAGTTTAATGTATGAATAACATACAAACAATACACCTGATTAATACTTTGTCACTAAAAATAGGATAGGAAGACACAGGACAGAGTTTCCACAACTCCTCCGGCTTCACCAGAATTCTTCTCATCTGTCTGTGTCAAGGAGAACAAAGCAACTGTTTCTTCAGGTCACAGCATTCTCCTCTGGGCTGGTATGGAGTTTAGCAAAGCCTGGGCACCCTCATTGCAGCATTCAGGTGCCAGGAAAACCCATAGGAAATGGATTCATACCTGATCACTTTCACTTTCTCCTCTTATCTCTTCACCTCATTTTCTTGCTCTTCCTCCATAATTCCCTCTTTGTTTTTCTAACATGTTCTCTCCCTTCATCTAGCTAGTTGCAGAAAAAAATCTGAAAGTTGCTAGTTAATACAGGAGTTTCAGTACACCATCACCTTCATTTTGTATTTAAAATACTACAATTTAAAAAAAAATAATTAAAAAGGATGAAAAATACTGGGTTTTTAATAAAACAAATATTCATTCCTAGCTCTCGCATATTAACAAAAGTCTGTAACTTCATAGCGTGCAAAACAGCTGTGTCCCCAAGCAGTTTCTGAAAAGAGGAAAGACATTGACACAAATGTTATGAAAAAAATGCATACTCAACTGAGAAATGTTTTTAGGGAATTTTTCATTTCCATTTCTGTGGATGTTGGCAGTCTCTGCCTGTTTGTCAGAGGCCCCACACCCTCAGTGAAGCAGCCTGAACTCCACGGAGTTTCTTACCGGCTTATGTACCACATCTTTGTCAAGAAGCCAAAAAGTGATCTGATGTCTAATGTGATGACCACAAAGTGGTTTTGGCAGCATGAAGATTAAAATTGCAGTAGGTCATGCATCTAGAGACAATGAAATATTTATCTATTGCCCAAGCATCAATAACACTGGCAAATATGTCATCCACATTTAGCAAGGTATGTATTGGTGACGTACATGACTAGTCAGATACTTTTCAATTTTTATACCTTGGATTCGAAAAGTCAAATTAATAACAAATTGACAAGCAGCTGTTTGGCAGCTGTACAGTGAAAAACACCCTTCTCACTATGCACAGAGAGAGGGAGAGAGAGATAAGAATACTGTCCCCACCTTTCAAAGTCTGCTAATGTATAAGTTTTCTTCCTGATTCTGGGTTGTTTTCATAATCACAGAAGTAAAGAACAGACATATTGTTTTAATTAAACCTGTCATTATACTATCAAGTCTTCCTCTAAACAAAAGGATTTAATAGAAACAGCAATAGTAATGAAAACATAATGAGCAAAATCTGTCTCCACATCTTCCAGAAGTGTTCATTTTTTAAATGTATGATTTACATCAGAGTTGAATGAGATATGAATATAAAATAAATATCTGAGGGATGTTGTCCCTTCTATGTGAATAAATTACTTTTCTTTTTTCCAAACAATCACTTTTTTAACTCACTCTTACGGACAGTTATTGGACTACAGCTCATTTGCAAACTTTCAGGTTAATAGTAAAGTAGTCAGGTATTTTGTCCACTGTGATTGTTGTAAATCCATTTTGCACGTCCATTCTGCCTAAAACCATAAGCCTTACTGTTCTGCCAAATATCTTAGTATATCTGCTTGTTAAGCAGCTCAAAAATTGCTTCTTGCTTGTTTTCCATTATATCATTATCCTTATGGTAGTAATGCCTAATAATCTTAATCAGGATGATAGAGCCTTGTAAACATAGGATCTTCATTTTCCAAAGAGGTTATCCATGTAAAAGTCCATCTTCATTGACCTTTTGTGCTTTCTCATTCATTGCTGTATGGTCTTTTAAACATGAGAGGTCCATCTGCCCCTAACCCGATGAGAGGGGAAGTTGAAATTAAACAAATGGGTATAGGAGGCGAAATTTAGACATTTATATTATTAATTGGCATAACAAAAGGATTATCAAGGAATGAGTATAAGCTATGAAAACAATCCTGACACTTTTCCTCAGAGAATTCAAAAGCGTATTTTTGATCTTAATTCACAAATTAGCATTGTTTCTGTTGACAGAATATCAGACCACATCCCTGTAATCTCTGTAACCCTAGACAGAATGCTGGAACTTGTAAGATAACAAATAGAAAGCTGAAAGATAACATATAGGCGGACAAATAACATTATGGATAAAGCTGAACATTTAAAGTAGTACTTACATTCTATCTAAACAGGTGTTGACATCTTCATCTTTTTCATAATCCTTGCACAGCTGGGCTACCAAAGCCCCATATGTGAGTACAAAAAGTTCTCTGCTCTGCCAGAAAATATGAAAATCAAAAATTAAGCAAATCGGAATTAATCTTTTTCATGGTTTTGAGCTGCTACTGTACTAAAAGCAAGGGAAAAATAACATTTACACTAATAAAGAAACATTTGTCCATGGACGTATAATCACTGAAATCCACAATTCAAGTGTGACAGAACTTGAATTGATTGTTATTTGAGTCTGTACAGGGATTTTCCTTGTTAGAAATACCATTTCTTGGGATACTTTAGTTACTTTCATCAAGTGCATTCTTGCATCCTATGACTACATGTATGTATGCTGGATTGATAAATGCTGTCAAATGCCATCAAAGAATATTTGCAAACATTTAGTTGCAGGAAGAATAATAGAGGCAATAAGCCATTAATTCTTTTGCAATAGGAACAATAGTTCACAAAGGTAGGGGTTCATCTGATTCAAATCATCAGCTGTTTTGTCAAAAAACCCTAAAAAGTAGATAAAAAAATTAACTCAGAATAGTGAAAAAATACTAAATTCAGCACATGTGTAAAGAATAATAACAAGATGAAGGGCATGGGTGAGGATTGCAGCCACTTGGCCAAGGAGCATGGAGAGCAATTGAACATGTCAGAGACTTAACTTTGCACAGATCCTGTCACAATTGCTAGTCTGGGATCTTCAGCTAAGCACCCGTCTGGAGGAAAGAGTTCTTCCCTCCCTGCCCTGCCAGATCACATCCATGCGCTGCAGAACTGATTGTATTTAGTAGTAGTAGCGGCTTTTAGGTGGCCTTTAGGTAAGACTGACTCTCACTAAACTTCTCAGACAGGGATTCATTAAAGGAAGTACTACAGCTCTGTGGCTTGTGGTCAGATAGAAGTGATTTTTGTTTATAGCCTGTGGAAAAAATAGTGAATAACAATGAAAACAATAGAACAAATCAAATGAGCAAAGGAAGAGCAGCTTGGTGAAAAGATGTCTTCCTGCTCCCTTCACATCAAAAGCTTGGATTTTAATATGGAACCATTTCCTAAATTCACCTTGATGATAACTTCTGTTTACAATAATATTGCACACTTGGCCAAATTCTCATTAACAAGTTCTTAATGGAATAAATGGATGTCATACAGGTTCTGTATTGTTCTGTTATTATTGTTCTGCAAAAAGTCTGTGTTGTAATAAGAATACCTTAGAGAAACTCAAGCATATTACATCAGCATAATCACTTTTATCAGCCACTCTTGCCATCTATTGAAATACTTTTTTTCCATAAACTTACATACCTAAAATATATTATTGACCTTAATTACATTCAATTTTTCTAGTTCTTTTTCAGTGGAGACCTCTGTACTCTTTTCAGAAATTGACACAACATTGTCTTAAAGCTTTCTGGACCTTCTCCACTGCCCAAGCTCCTGTTAAAAATCGCCAGTCACCATACAGAGAGCCTTAAGGCTTTCCTGAAGAAACATTTGTGTGAAATTGAACCATTCAAGCACAGAACAGAGATCTCCTCTCTGTTTCACTTCAGAACTATCTAACCTAGGAGGCAAATAAACTTACCTGGCATTTCTATCTTTGACCATAAGTCACTCAAAGCACTTCGACCTCTGTTTCTGAACAGATTGCAGTCTCAAAAACTTTGTGCCTCTCTTTCCTAAGGTTGTTCAGAATCTCAGCACTAGAGATAGTAGCCATGAATGCTGCCAGCATCTCTACTCTTTACTGGCAGACTCATCCCCATCTTTTCAGTATTTTCAGACTGTTCAGAAATATGACTGGATCGTATACATCAATACAATAATAGCCTATTCTTACTCCATGCACAATTTTAATCATGTACTACAAAAATATCTTACTATTTTGTTGTTCTCCTGTTTTCTTCCTGGTGACCGAGACATGTTGCTTGTGTAACTCCTGATGTACCTGATTGTCAGTTTATGTCTTCTTTTCCTCAAGCAGCATAGTTTTCTCTCAACCACTGTATTTCCTCTTTCTTTTCTCTAAAGTTTTCTCCTCTCTGCTCTTCAGCCTTTTGCGTGAAATGTGTTTGTTGCAGTCTGTAATGCTGCTGATGCTCCTCCTCCTCTACAAATGCTGAGCCCCTTGGGAGGAATTTGACTGGCAACAGATCTACCCCTGTCCACAACATAAATAATCGCTTTGTCCATAAGATGTTTGTCCAGCAAACATCCATGGAAATTCAAATTAGACAGCCCCAAGCCATTCACAGGTTTTAGAGACAGCAAATTAATTCTCTTGTTTCTATCAGACTTTGGTGTTTGGAGAGCTAACAAAAGGCTCCTCTCTGAAGAATAAAAACACAATTGCAAGATACTGCCGGAGACGGTAATTAAAAATTGATCGTTTTCAACTTAAAGGAGCTATAGTCTTCTGTCAGCTCTGACTGCATTAGTCTGGTGAGTTGATGTCTGCCTAAGCAGGGTCAGTGTGGGTTACAAGGTACTGCTGGCAGGACAGATCTAGAGAACTTCCAGCTTCCAGAGGAATAAACTCTGTACCTGCTACAGCTACAGCTAGCTTGTGCAAACGGCATTTTCATTAATGATGTTCCTAAGGGGTGTCCTATTATTCTTAACTTGTTTGTAAATACCTATTTGTAACTATCTTTGTTGTGAACATTCAGGCTTACTTTGCCTGTTTTCCCCTGTAGTAAATTTGGCCTTAGATTTGTAATTAATTTTTACTATTTTTACTGGTGAATTTAGAAATTAATCAGGTAGCAGTCATTACTTATAGGACTTACTTGCACATATAGACCCACTGAGATGTCTCAGGAAAGGAAGGAAAAATATATAGCCTCATCTGAATGTCATGCTGTTATGAAATTTCTATTAATTAACAGATTCAGTTTTAGAGCAAAAATACAGATATTTACTACTCCAGATACACAAAAAGCATTCATATGTGATTCATTTGGGATAAGGAAGATTAGTTTACTTTAGAAATGGTAGTTTAAAGTCATGACACAACTCAACAACAAAAAATAAGACAGATAAAAGGATTTTCATCTTTTTCTGTGGAAAACTTAATCCTAGCATCCTTTATTTTACACAGAATGAACTGGTGGTGACAACTTTACAATAATTTTCTTCTTTTTCTTTTTTTTTCAGGTCCTTTTTTGACCCAGTAAAATCCTACTCCATTTTATCAGTGAAACTATTGTAGGTACTCCCCATATCTAAATTTAAATAAATTTTAAAAGCCAGACATTACAATTCTCTAGATAGTTACTTGCATTTCTAAATTGAGTCTGAGATTGGTTGATTTCTCCAGTTGTCTCCAGCTGGCAAAAAGCATCAAATATCTCTCACATTGCAAGTCATCCCATATTCCACAAGAAAATGTACTGTATCTCAATTAAAAAGCAATTGTAAAAGATTATCATTAGCATAATTTACCTGCAGTGAACCCATCACAAAACAATTAAGGCTATTCATAAATGAGCACTACTTTATTTATATGGTTCTGAATATATGGATGAATTATCTCAGTCTGCATTACTAAAACCATAATAATGAAGGAACACTGAGGACCAGATGGTGCAATGCATGGTAAGGACACATCATTCTTTGAAAAATACATCCATGCACACATATACATGTAAATTCACACCTGAGTTTTTACATTCAAATCCCAGTTTGGTTGCTGCTTTGGCTGTTTCTGAATAAAGCAATGCTGTTGCTGACACCCTGCCTGTAGAAGCATTTTCACTGTGACCTGCTCAAACTTCTGTGGTTGGATTACACTGTTTTCAGGAGGGTGCTTTGGGATTTTAGTGCCTGCTTTCTGCTGAAACTCTCTGCAGGCATCTGAAACCTCATATAAATAAAGCACAGCAAAATATATAAGCTAAAAAGATCATTAACAGGCTTCTATTCTTCCCTTATCATAAAGCTTATTATTTTTCTCGTCAGTGCTTATCCTGGTTAAGGTGAGAGGAACTTCTCCCTTAACCAGGCCAAAGAGACCATGGCAGCCTGAATCCCACCTGCAACTTGGTAGAACACAGGACATGGGCAGTGCTCCTCTCAGCTCTCACAAGAAATCTGTCATGCAAGTACTTTCACAGCATACTTTCTTAACATGCACAGGCAGGCTTGACATCCATGGAAAAGAGAATTCAAAATGCAGCTAGAGGAGGCACAGAACATCAGCCTTTTGACTGCTAACTCAGTGATGAAAATACGTGCACAGGACCAGAGAGACCAGGGTTCAGACTTCGCCTCCTCCAAGCTTCACAGGAAGAAACTTTCAGATGGAAAATAGAACAACACCTCCATCTTTCTCTCTATTCCTGGCCATTAGAGAACAAAATCCAAATCTTTTTCTGATCCAATAAATATCAAAATCCTCTCTGTGGGAAAACTAAGTGCAACTGGTAGAATGGGAAAGCTGGAAAATAGAGCTTACTTGCACCACAGTCACATCACATTACTAACTGAGATTTTGGAAGAAAGAGAGTGAGTGAGAGTTTTTTTAGTAGATCCGGTGGAGAAGGGGGCTGAAACCAATCTCTCCCTTTTGCCATGGTTGCTTATTTCAATAAAAGGTAAACAATAAATAAAACTGTTTGCTG
Source organism: Campylorhamphus procurvoides (assembly GCA_013396655.1). NCBI lineage: Eukaryota > Metazoa > Chordata > Aves > Passeriformes > Dendrocolaptidae > Campylorhamphus > Campylorhamphus procurvoides. The sequence continues at coordinate 1,104,112 of WBMV01007638.1, read as the reverse complement.
TGTATGGGAGGATAGGAATGTGTAATACGTCTTCCAATAACCATGTTTAAAAGAAAAAGAAAAAAGACAAACCATTTTCAGCGCTTAAAAAAAAAATCAATTTTTCTCATAAATGAGGTTACTGGCAATGAGTTCAAGCTGACAGCGCCCTGAAATATGATAAGCAAAACCACAACTAAAGTTTGCTCATGTATCCTCTTTGCCTCAGATGTCAGCTATAAGCATTTCTTTGCCTCAGAGGTTACCTGACTGTCACCTCAGGTAGTGGTATTTTGGATCACATTCAGTTCTAACTCTTCCTGGGAATCAGATAAAGAGCCTGAATGTCTACCCCAGGACTCTGGTTTCCTCTGCAAAGGTAAGTACTTAAAAGCTTGATGTGCCACCCAAGCTCTTAATTGGATCCAACCCTCTAATTTGTTCCATAATAGGATGACCCAGCAGGATCATTTACAGCAGAGCATGAAAGCAAATGCCAAAGAAGTGAAAATGCAGAAGTACAAAGTTGTTGTATTGATTGTATAAATTGCCTCATTCAACAGCCTTAGGCTGGCTATGAATATTTCAGTGCTGTGCACCACTAAAGTTTCACATCTAATGTGTTTCCTGAGTAAACAAGTGGTGCTTGGGAAAGCCTTCCTCCCTTATAAACAAAATAAGACAAGGGTTCACAAAGAAAACTCAAAAAAAAAATCAATCAGATTTTAAAATTAATTAAGGCATAATGGAAAACTTCAAAATAATTCTGTAATAGCCTGATGGGTTTACTTCACTGTTTGTTTTTTTTTTTTCAAAATATAATGCCATTAGTATTAAAAAAAAAATTATTGAAAATCCTCTAATACTGAAAGAAAATGAAGGTTCAAAATGGCAATGTTCAGACAATACTGTGATTTTCTTGTGCTTCTGCTCTGTTCAAACAACTAAGAAGCTAGCAACAAGCTCCAGAAAAGCTGTGGCAAAGTGCTGCTGGATGTTTCATCGTGTTTCTCTATTGCTTTTAATTTTGTGTAATGGTGTCACATAGTTTGAGAGCCAGTTACCAGCAAGGACCTCTTTCACAGATGGTGAGTGAGGATGAGACAAGCAGGTGTCCACCCTAACAGAACACTGGAGGAACAAGGTCTTGCCTAGTGAACAGACAAGACACATATAACATGCCATCCATGTGTATAACAGCTCAGAGAGTGTCTCTGTTACCCAAGAGGATACCACGGGTGCCAAAACTACTGTTTGAGATGAAATTTGTTATTAGCAACCCTCTCTGCAAGGGGAGGGAAGAGGCCATGCAGACAGACAAGATTATATCATATAAGGAAGTCCACACATGCTGGAGACAGACATCTGTACTGGAAAGACAATTTTCCCCACAGACTTTCTGGCTACATTTTGTTTTCCGTTCTAAGTGAAATGGTTTGCATTACAGACAGTTAGACTTCTCAGTACTGAAACACAAGTATTTTCATATTCAGATCAGCCTAGATTATGCAATGTATAGAATTACTGGATAGTACGTCCACAGAAAAATTGCAATCCAGACAAAATCATCAGGAGGGAAATGTTCTAAATTTTTCAGGCTTCTGCTTAAAGCTTGGTTTGTGAGAGATGTTCAGAGCCTAGACCATATATCCCAATATCCCGAGACCAGCTCTGGAAATGTTTAATTGAAAAATTTCTATTTCTGTTCACAGAATGGGACTGACTGTACTTACAGAAAATCTTAAAACTTGTAATCATAAGCATGTTACATAAATGCCAGCTGGCTTGACACTGTGTGAAGTGAATAGCAGATTATACACTACCAAAAAAACCCAAAATCCAAAAAAGACAATTTTCCAAAGGAAACCTTCAGCATTGTCAGGAAAAGAGATATGCCAGCCTCTTGCCACCTACAGGTGAAACGCTAAATCGTCGTCGTTCAGCAGATAACTACATCTCTAATTTGGAGAGCAAAATGCCCTAGAACTAGTGTTAAATAAAAACAGCACTGGGATTCCAAACATTGTGCCACTTATGGAATATTTTATGGGTTTATTTTAAAGTTGAAGCATTTTAAATGCTTCATTTTTTTCATAATTGGTCCACTTGCTAAGTCTCTGTTTGATTATTCTTTTATGGAGAACAGCTGAAAGGTCTCCTTTCGGCTTTTTTTTCTTTTTTTTTTTCTTTCCTTTTTTTAAAAAAAATATGTTCTTGTCTCCTGCCATGCTTCTGCTAATTACTGTTGATTAGCAAACAGCTTGATAATTAACCCTGAGAGGTTAGCCATCAGTTTGATAGCACTGCATGTCATCCAAAAGATAGGGGGAGTTTATTGTTAGTTTCAGACAATTAGCAAGGGGCTGGCAGAGCTCACAACAGCCTAGAAGCTCACTGTTCCAGAACTGCTGAGATAAATTACTAAATCAATTAAAACACATCTGTGGATGCCTGCAAGCATATTTAAAGCTAGCAAACAAGCCACTGAAAATTAGTGGGAGGAGAAAGACTAGCAGTGTTTTTTGGTGTTGTGCTTGGTTGTGGTTTTTTAAGTTGTAGGAGTTTGTTCTGTTCTGCCATTAACATCAGTTAAATGTAACTAAAAGCTGGTGAAGACTTAAAGTAATCTGATAAAGAGTAAGATCTAAAATGACTTTCCTTCCAAAGTGGTCAACTTTTCTAAAAGGCAAAGAAGTTGTTATTGCTAATGCTATAATTGCAATATTGACAATTGGTGGGCAGCAGCTTTTCTCTTTTTTCACATTCAGCTGTCCCTGTCATGTTGGACAGAACCTTATTTATGGGCTGGCATTCCTAGGAGTTCCTGCACTCATCCTTCTGATTGTTGGCTATGCCCTGAATAACCAGACTTGGAGGCTAGTTACAGGCAGAAGGTCTCATTTTGAGAAGGAGACTACATCAAACCGGTTACTGAACTGCAAACTGATCTGCTTTGTCTTGTGCAGCATCACTGGGAGAGCACTGGTTGCCCCAATAACATGGCTAGCAGTCACTCTGATAAATGGCTCATACTATGTCTGTGCTGTGAGCGAGTATGTCCCTGTGTATTATTATGGAGCTAATCCTAACGTTACTGATAGTGAACGCAGAAGGATTTTGGCGACATTTCCATGCAGTGAGTTAGTTCCACCAGAGATGAGCCGGGCAAGGGATGAAGTGATTCTCCTACTCCGATACCAGTCACATGTGAGTAACTCATGTTGCTTCTGTTGCCTGTGTACCTAATGATGAGAAGTAGAGTTAATTCAGCAGGCAGAGTGTTAGGATAGAATAAAACTAGTGTCTTCTGTCTTGAGTGCAAAATCTCTGTACGTTTTGAAGCCTGCTTTTTTTTCTTCTAAGTGGAACTGAATTTTCGGTACATAAATTACTGTCTGGTTGTCTGCTATGAGAGGATATATTCTTCCCTGTGCAGTATCCTGAAAAGTACTATCAAGTAAGACAAATGAAAGTTAAAGAGCAAGGGAGGGTATGAAGTTTCCTCATTAACGCATAAAAAATGTGTGGTGGCTAAGGGACCTGGGTTGTGAGAGCTCTGTGGGAACCAATGTAAAATCTTGGGTTTCAGATCAGACTCAGTCCTAAAAGTTTGCATACCGGGAGAATGTTAAGTTGTTGCTTCAGGAAAAATTGGTTTTAAACAGGTTATAAGTTAATATAGTTTAGAAGTTAGATGGCTTATCTTCTAACAAAAACAGCTATGAAAGAAATATACTTAAAATTATGCAACAGAACTTTCTTAAACTTGACAGTAACAACAAATGACTTTACAATGTAGCTGCCTCCAGTAGCCACAGACTGTGCTTGGTGGCAACAGACTCTTTCCAGGCTTATACCTTGTTAACATTATTATTTAGGAAAAGCAAGTAAAGATGATATAGATTTTCTGTTGCTCAGAAATTACCACTGTGAGTATTTTCAGCTGTAACAATTCTTTTCTTTTTCTTTGCAAGGTGGCTGGCTGGCTTCTGATTGCTGTGGTAGTCATCACTGTCTTCCTGTCTTACTGCCTGGCAAGCTGTTTTTCCCCACTCAGCTTTCTACATTTCAGATATTGGAGCAGCTATGTCCACAATGAGCAGATACTCTTTGATGAGGCGACGGAGCAGCACTCAAGGCTCTATGCCATGCAGCATGTAAGGAAGTTCTTTGGCTTTGTCCCAGGAAGTGAAAATGTAAAGGAAATTCGGATCCCATCCCTCAGAGAGTGGCAAGCTATTTCTGGACTGGCCTTTCTAAAACAAGTGGATGAGGAGCACTATGATTACAGTCTCCTCCATGACTGGGCACTCAAGGAGCGTGCAAATGGAAAATACTTGAAGACTGATGAAGACCCTTTGATCAGAACACAGCTCTGAAGATCCAAGCCGCTATGACACCTTGCAGAAAAGTAGGAACCTATTTAGCTCTGTATCAGACCTGAGCTGCTCTGGAACTTTCTAATGCATTATTACATTGATGTATAAAGTATGTGAGCAAGTACATCTTGTTAATATAGTCTTCTAGCAAATGCTTACAGATGCCTTTACTGACAGCATCTGGCTCCTGTGGGATGTGATGATATATGTCTAGATCAGGGTGAGCTGTTTCAAGCTGCAGCTCTCTGCTTTCTAGTAGTTGTGCTAAAAGAGTAAGTATGTACTGGGACAGTTATTTGCAAGGTTTTTTTTCTTCCCATTAAAAAGACCTTTAATAGCTAGACTTTGACTGGATCCTATTATATGAGTTGGTCCATTCTGCATAGAGCAAAAGCCGCTATCCAGCTTTTTCTTAGTGACCCCTAGCAGAAATGACTTATTTTCTTTCATCTTTTTTTTTCTTCGTATTGTATTAATAAAGTACACTGGCTAACTACAAGCTATAATGATGAGAAAACTTTCAGTTCTGGTAAGGAGACAAAATTCCCACTGAGGCAGAGGATAGAGGTGTGTAACACGTAGCAGCTGTACAAACAAACGCTTCACATATGGCAAACTGAATTGAAAGGTAGTCTGGTGGAAATCAATAGTAAGATCAGGCTCATTTTTAGAAATACTTCAAAATCTCTTAGGTGTTTGTGTGCTTGCCCACTGTATAAATAGCATTCAGGTTAGGAAACATCTCATTTTGCACACTAAGGTTTGCTTTGCCTGTAAAAAAACTTGTAATAGTGGTTAAAAACGTCTGAATTTAGTGAAAGAACGTTTAAGGATGTTTTTGTGTTAATTCAGTGTGGTATGATGTTACTCAGCTCTCTAACTTACTGTGCAAATGTTTCTAACTCAGGAGGGCTGGGGAGAAACGCATACCATATTTTTTTGTAATGCTTTCTGTGTTATCTTGTTATGTACATATACACATGTTCTGTGCTCCAAAGTCATATGCTAAACTACAGGATGTTATCTACTAATGTTAGCTACTAATAAATGGCACTAGGTGGTTGAAGTGGAGAAGTGTAATTCTTTGGTACATTTTACTAGAAAATTCAGGTGCCAGAAGTAGGTTAAATTGCAGATCTTGGTAAATGTGTTTGATCTTGAAGATTTGGACTTCTAAACAAAAGGAAACAATGTATCTCCTGAATAACTGGTAAATTACGCATATTTTACAGCACTTTACATCATTCTTTTGAACCCCAAGCTTTCATTGGTAGTGGGTTGACCCTAACTGGACAACAGCTGCCTACCAAAGCTGCTCTGTCACTCTCTTCCTCAGCTGGACAGCAGAGAGACTATAAGGAAAGGCTCATGGCTTGAGATAAGGATGGCGGAGAACACTCACCATTTACTGTCAAAGGCAAAACACATTCCACTTGGAGAAATTAGTTTATTACCAATCAAATCAGAGTAGGACAACGAGAAATAAAACTGAACCTTAAAGTACCTTTCCTGCCCTGCCTTTCTTCTTCCTCCTGAGTTCACCTTCACTTTTACAAATTTTATACCTCCTCCCTCTCCCAGAAGCACAGGGGGAGGGTTAATGAGGGTTGTGGTCAGTTCATCACATGTTGTCTCTGCTATTCCTTCCTTCTCAGAGGGAGGGCTTCTCATATTCTTCCCCTACTGCAGTGCATGATACCTCCCACAGGAGAGAGTCTTCCACCTGCATCTTCAGTGTGGGTCCTTTCCACAGGCTGCAGTTCATGGCAAACTGCTCCATCATGGGCCACTTCCATGGGATGCAGGCCTTCAAGAACACAGCTGATTTTGTATCTTAAAGTTTTGGTAAAAAATCCCTATGCTGATGCCTGGATCCAAATGATAAAAAAAAAAAAATGCTGCCTTTATTCTGTGTGAGTTCTTTCAACTTCTTTCCTTGTTTTACAGTACTACAATAATTAAATACAATATTTGCAGTTAAGAGTAAGCCATCAAATTAATTACTTGCTCACTTAATTGTTAAATTAAACTTCATGGTTTGATTTTATCCCAACTACTATTTGCTCTGTATTATTTTAATAGTTCATAATTTAAAATACTAAGTGCAAGTACTAACTGTATCTGTCACTGTGAACTCAGCCTGCCAATATATAATCACCCTGTTAGCATATATTAATCCAGAGTACTATAGCTGTAGTACTGTAAGTGATTGGATCTATTTCCCTTCACTCCTCTGCTCTTTGAAACACATCATGGATTTGTAGTGAAGGCACAACTTTCAAAACAAATGATTACAGAAAAATCTGAGTTGGTACTGAACAGTCTAACTATGCCTGCTAAAATTTGATCCATCTTACACGAAAAATCGATTTAGAATTGCAGTTTCCTCACTTGAAGAAAAAGCAATTCTCTTTATGTCCATAGTGAAAGTTTTCTGGAAACTCTGGCCTTCTGAACAGTATGTATGGGAAAAATGCTAGCCCTATGACCAGGACTTAATGCACCTCAAGACTACTCTGTGTACCAAGTACCCACCAGGGTCTTTCATTCAGTCCTAAATTCATCCTTGCAGGTACTTCGCAGGTCATGGCAGCTCCCATTATCGTTAGCCTTGATTTCTGTTCTGCACACACACACACACAGTGGTGATGCCACCTATGCGATGAACTCGTGAAATCACTGTGAACATTTCCTGGGAAGTGTGCGGGTGCTGCTTAACCCCAAGCTGCACCACCGACTGATTTATCCAGCTGCCCCAGCCGCCTCCACAGCACCCTTATGCGACACCCAGAGCACCGGTTTAGGACCCTCTCCAGTTTGCTGATCCCTGTGAGTTTTCAATGGAAGAACATCCAGCAGTGAATACTCGTCACAGTGACCCCGATGCCTTTGCAAGGGGGGGTTCCGCACACCACCACGAGTGTAGGCGGCCCAGAGCGCTAACACGGCACCCCCAGCACGGCCAGGCCATACCCCGGCTCGTCTGCTGCGGGAGGGCAAGCACGGCCAGCCCGCCCTGCCCGAGGCCGAGCGCCAAGCGCCGGGACTCCCGGAGCAGGTGCGCTGCCTCCCTGTGGCGGCCCCCGGAGGGGATCCAAGCCGGCTCCCCCGTGGCGGCCCCCAGAGGGGATCCAAGCCTGCTCTCCTCCCGCCCGGCCCCGCTCCCCCCG
>WBMV01007638.1:1015148-1096572 GCA_013396655.1 Campylorhamphus procurvoides | reverse complement strand
AGCTGGAGGCGCTGCAGTCCATCTACCCCGACTCCTTCACGGGTGAGCCGCGCCGGGCCGGGCCGGGCCGCGCAGCCGGCGGGAGGCTGGCTGGGCCGGCAGGCCGCGCCGGGTCTGCGACCGGCAATCCCGGGCGCACACGCCCCCCAGCCTCGGCCCGGATGGTTTGCTTTTGGGGGGTTTGTTTGTGTTCCCCGGGCGGGAAGGGCAAAGCCCTCGGTGGCGCTTGCGGCCGGGTGGGTGCCGGTGCCCGCGCTGTCCCAGCCCGGGCTGCGCCGGGCCGGAGGATGCGCCTTGGAGCAGCCTTCCAAAAGATGCGGCCCTAGGTGGAAATTAGGAACACTGGCTTGTGTGACGAACAGTTTTCCTTTCCGGTGGTAGCGACCGTGAAGCACGGCATGTTTTGGGGTACTTAAAGGTACTGCTTGCTCCGTAAATGCCCTCAGCTAGTGCCTGCCTTATTCCATTGCTAGGCTGTGGTGGAACAAAGGCAAGCTTTAATTCCTTGGTGCAGCATGTTGTATTACTGAAACTTTCAGAGCATGGGGACGTGAGTTCATCAGTTTCTCAGGACTTGCAAGTTACCATCAAACAGTGAAGAGTATCTACCATGCTAGCTAAGGCAGCCTGCTTTAGGGTGCTCAGTATCCAAAGAATTCTAACCGGGGCATTTTCAGTTTCCTCCCTGCACAGTATCTACTCTGCCCAAAGTCCCACAGTATCTTACTTGGCAGCAACTTCATCACACAGACGTTTTCCTAGTCCTTCAGTCTGAAAATCTTTTCAGTTTTATGTTAGAGATTAGTTAAAAATATGTAAATTGTTCTCTGGTTACTGGAGTTGCAGAATCACTGATATGGAAGTAATATTCTTTCATAGAGCCTCTGCTCTGATGTTTACTCAGGAGTTATTGTTCATTCATGTAATGAATGCCCAAGAGAAGAGAGAGAGAGATAAAGATAATAGTACTACTTTAGCAATTAGGCAAAATTCACATAATACTTTGAGAGCATATATTCTACTTTTGGCATAGGTTATAACAGTGATGCAGATGAGTCCTTATGTGAGGATATGGCCTACAACCCACAATTGTGCAGTGAGGTTTTCAGCCTGTGAAACACAGATCATGGCACTTGCATTCTGTGCATCTTCACAGGAGCTGCTAGTTGTCTGTTTTCCAGCTGCCTTATTGACACACTTTCTTTCTAATTCATTTCTTAGGTAGTACATGCTTGAAGGAAAGCCCTATGTATTCCTTTTTTTGTTTTAAGGAGCATGTCTTACGTTAAGCTGTCCTAAATATAGGTGTGGGCATACTGTAAAAATAGTCCGGGATCAAGAGTGCACTGGATGCTCATCACACATATCTAGGACAGTAAAGCAAGTTAGCTTTGTGAGCTTTGTACACACATTCCATGCACTAGCAAAAGTAATTTGATGGTAGATTTGTACTTTCTGAAAATGTGAAACTGTCAGAAGAGAAAGTTTCTCTTCTGGAAAACTTTATGGTTTTGTTGATGTTATATGCTCTCATTCAAAGAGCACTGCAGGCATCACATCATATAGAAAGCAGTTGTTAATTGAAAAGTATTTATTAATAAGGTTAAAAGGCCCTTAACACTACATCAAGAGCCATTAGTCCTTTACAAGTTTTAACGATGTGAAGTAGTTGTCTGATTTAAGGAGTCTCTTTCTGATTTTTTTTTTTTTTTGCTTTGAACAGTATTGTCAGAAAAGCCAACCACTTTCACAATCACTGTGACATCTGAAGCTGGAGAAAATGATGAAAGTAAGTTCATTGTGTCTTAAACATATATAGGAGGAGTTTCTGTGTAAGCCCGATTCTATCACCAACAACTATGTATACCTCCATTTAAGTCCTCTTAGGGTCATGATACAGCAAACATTCCTCAGGAAATGAAGTTCAAGGATTTTGGTGATCCTTGTTTAGTTTGCAGAATGTTACACTCTCTTGCTAGGAATTTTTTTTTGCTGAATCTTAATGGCTTTTTAACATAGTTTCAAAAAGTATGTGTTATCATCGTTTTAGCAGCTTACAGCCATGTGAGGGGATTTTTTTCCTAGCAACTGCCAGCCACATGGGAGAGATGAGTTTCTGAGCTGTGAATGTGCAGCCCCTTAAGGAAGAGATCCAGAGCAGGCGGCTGATTTATGTGGAGCTCTGGAATCCAACACAGAGGTTGATCAACCAGGCACAGAGTTTAAAGTGCTAATATGCTGAGGTTCTCTCTAGCTCTGTTGTTAGGACTCTTCACTATTTTCCAGCTTTAAGTAGAATATGAGGGAGAAGAGATTACTGCTCTAGTATCCACCATACTATAGAATGTTTTCAAGTCTTCCTAAAGACCTTTCAGATGTGAATAGGTTGTAATAGTTTGTGCAGATGTAGATTTCATCATCTTAATTTCTCAGAAATCTTGGTTTATGTTTAAATCTGCTCATTTTGTTTTAACATCTGTGTTAGAAGGCTGTTCCTTCAAGGCAAGAATATTTTATAATCTTTAGGCTGTTGATAAAATAGAAAAATACACAGTTAAAGTTATATAGTTCCCACTGTAAGAATGTGTGTTTTTTATCTTGTAGCTGTCCAAACAACCCTTAAATTTACCTATAGAGAAAAATACCCTGATGAAACTCCACTGTATGAAATTGTCTCACAGGAGAATCTTGACGATAATGATGTCATGGACATTATAAAACTGCTAGAACAGCAGGTAAGGGAAATGGAATATCTTGGTACAGCTTGATATCACTTCACAGTTTAGCCAGAATTTCTCTCTCAAATCTGTTGTTTTCTGAAGTATGTGCTACTGATCTGAAACCTGTTCCATACTGTAGGGACTGACTTTGAGATTTGAGTTTGGTAAACTGTGGTAATGAGGTAAAATATAGGGCTAATTCAGTGTATATGATAATGAAGTAGAAGTGCACCAGGGCTTCCCCTCTTTTGCAGTTCTATCTTAAGGTGAATTTGTTTCACTGTATATGTAGTGTTTATGAAAATAAGCCATTTCAGTTTTATTTGGAAATATTAAAAAATGCCGTGTTGATTCTTGATTCTTTTTAATAACATAACTTTTGGAGTGGTAGGGGTGGATCTCTTCAACCTTTGAGACCAGAGAGTGTGCATCATGAAGGAATGAGAGGGAAACATTTCTTTGGTTTCAGGAATTCCTGACAAGTTCTCCCTGCCCTCAAATTGCCATAATATGTTCAGTAGGCATTCATTCATTTTAGTTTACTTCATATGACCTTCCATTCACTGATGTTTTTTGGTTTTCCTGGGAAACTCTGTCACTTCCAAGGAGCATGGAATAGGATTAAAGAATAAACCATTTCAGGAGAAGGGAGGTTCTGAGTGACTCTTGTCTCTTATAATCTAGGTTGCTCAGATTTTAGAGTTTTATTTCTACTGCAGGTTTTATTTTATTCATGAAAAAGCTTTCTGGATGTCTATAATGTGTTCATAACTTGAACACAGGTGTTCATCTTTGTGTTTTGTTGCACACCCATGTGGGGATTACTAACTGGATTAACTGGCCAATTGATTCAAATTTTACAGCAAACTTTTAAGACTGGTGCAGATGCATCAGCTGTGCTGTCTGTGTTTGTACAGCATCCTACTTTTTAAACATGTGCATTCAGCTGCTGAAGTTTTGAGGTTCTTCTGTTTGAAGTTGCCTTCTTTGTGTTGTAGGCAGAAGAAAATTTAGGAATGGTAATGATCTTCACTCTAGTCTCAGCAGTACAGGAAAAATTAAATGAAATAGTGGATCAGATAAAAACGCGAAGAGAAGAGGAGAAGAAACAGAAAGAAAGAGAAGCAGAAGAAGAAGAGAAAGTATGTAAAATAATGTTTTCAACTAAAAGGACTTTCTGCTTTTTTAAAATGTGTGGGTTTGAAACCAGAGCAATTCTCAATTGCAGTGGGAAAGGAACAGCTATCCCAAAGATGATATAATTGAAACTTAAGGACTAAAAGATTATTTAGTGCAATTACTTTTTTTTTTCTTATTTTCTGAAGCAGTCTTTTTAGAAACTAATTGCATGTTCACAATCCCTTCTAGCATTACTTCCTAGGGAAGGGGTGGGGATTTTTCCCAAATGAAGTCAAAGTTGCTGTAGACAGTTTTTTGCCTGAAGATGCAAAAGGGGATTGGGGAGCAAGAAAGGCTAGAACATGTCATGATGCAGACAGGCTGTATGGTTTGAGGAAAGATCTCTTCCAAGGTAGACTGAGTGGATAGGGTGAAAGCAGTGGGACCAGTCTTCAAGACTGGTTTGTCTTCCTTGTACGTGTCCATTCAACCAACCTAGTTTTTCCACTCATGAAATATGCCATGATAAATCCAACTAGCAAGTCTTCACTTACTTCCTGAGAAATAGCTAGAGAGTGATGGGACTTGTAAGGTTCAGTATTTCTGAAAATGACAGAGAAATAGCTGAGAAACAATAATCTTTTTTTGTCTGTTTCAACAACATAAAAGGATTAATGTATTTTAGTGGTAAATATTTTAGTATAGATTGCATTTAAGGATTGATAAGAAGTGCTGCCTACTTATAGATAACTTGTATTAGTGATACATTTCGAACTATTGCACTCTTAGGTCCAAAAGTATGCAGGGTTTTTCCATGAGAGTTTCCACCACAGTATAATTCTCTGAAGGGAGAGTCCCATGACAGGAAAAAACATAAGAATGTGTTCTTTGTATATTCTCAGAGTTAGGATTAATTTCTCAGAACACTTCACAGCAAGCAGTGCTTTTGGAGTGTTTAAATAATTAAGAGAATGCTCATCTTCACCTGTAGCTTTTCAAGTTGTGTTTGCAGCCTTGTTTTCTTGTTCCTTCAGCAACGTTTTCATGGCACTCCTGTTACCATTGAGAATTTCCTAAATTGGAAAGCCAAGTTTGATGCAGAACTCCTAGAAATAAAACGGAAAAAGATGAAAGAAGAGGAACAAGCAGGCAAAAATAAATTAAGTGGTATGTCTTAATACTGGTCATGAAGTTTCTGCAATGTTACCAGACTATAATGATAAGTCTAAAAGTAATTTTTGGTCTGAAAGATGATGGTAGTAAATAAACTCTTAATGCAGTATTTGATTATTGCCTTCTATGCCACATGAAGTCTGAGTGCTGATTTTTGGCTAAATAGAAAGCTGATAAGACAAGATTTCTGCTGAAATCATTAAGATTCCCAAACTGTGCGTTTAAGGCAATGTACCACTTGGAGCTGCTGCTGTCAGGCAGAAATATTTGGGATTTGTTAAGCAACAGGAAGAATCCCAACAGGAAGAATCAGTGATTTATTGGTTTGGCCTTTATTGCACTGGATCATACAGGGACTTCAGATCATCCAAGCACATGCAGGAGTCTGAGATGCTGTTGCTGGATTAAAGCAACACAGAGGCTGGCAGCTGCATATGACAAACTTAAAATGACTACAGAGGATGGCTCTAATATTTTTGGGAAGTGCTTGTCATAGCGGTGGTTTCGGGCTCTGTGTTTGGCAGATCAGAGTTTATTCAGTAGAAAACTACCTGTATCCAGTGAGCAAAATGTGGAGGAAATTCTTTTTCTTATAAGAATCTGTAGGCAAGAATTAGATCTTGGGCATCCTCCTCTACAGTCTGCATGACAGCTTTGAACTGGTTCTCCTGTGATGTTGGATCTACTTTGTATCATTGCTCTGTTTTCTCCTCACTTGTGAAGGCTTTTGAAACTTTTGGCTAGTTTTAATGAAATTGGACAAAGATGGAAATTTTAATGGTAGTAAGTTTCATAAAAAGGTCTGCAGGGCAGGGAACACACTTGATGCCTCTGATGGGAACGCATTTAGGAATGTGCAAAGATGAGATAACAGAAAAGAGGCTTCTAGTTTTAATGTTCTTAAAAGTATTGTTAGTAACTTGTGTCTCTTTTCCTTTATACAAATCTAGATTGTAAAGGCACCCCTTTACAAAACCAAACCCAGGCTTATTCTTGGATGCCACTAATGTAACCCCAGTATTACCATGGACACCAACCAGTCTTGTTTGTGAAAGCTTTAATAAGCAATACGAACGTAGATGGAAGATGAGTGATTTATGTGGGAAGAGTTCTGAGCTTTTCTTTCTGTCCCTCTCAGTCAGAAAGGCTTCACTTTGCTTTCCTTCACAGATCTGTTTGTGTGTTGGAGCTAGTGATTTGTGTGTAGATCCAAGTTGCTTTTCGAATGGGAGGATATATGAAAAAGATGGAGGAGTCAGCTAATTTCTTTTCCAGTTCTCACAGAGGATTTCTTGTGGACTGCAAGATGAAGACTAAAGCAATAAGGACTGAACACAGTCTGTGGGGCAGTAATGTGTAAAGTTTTCTGCCCACCCATTATTAAAGCCTTAATAACATTAAGGTGACTATTAGAAACTGACTCATTTCACATGTAAGATGTGGAAGCTTGTTGGCATGGATGAATCCTGGATGAATAGTCAAAAAAACACAATGAGGAACTTAGAGAAACAAGCAGTTAAAAAAAATAGAAGAAGACTGCTAGAATTAGTTAATTTGAAAAGATTAAAAGATGTGTGCTACCTATTGTTGCCTTAGGTTGATAGTTGTTTCAGAATTCAACTTGCTTATATATTATTTTTTATTTTATTTCTAGGTAAACAGCTGTTTGAAATGGATCACAACCTTGACACTTCTGATATCCAGTTCTTGGAGGATGGTAAATTTCTATTTATTTCCACAACTGAAAGACAGTGGCTTAAAGTAGATCAAAATTCCTAAGGAAAATCTGTGTTATATTTCTGACTTAATATCTTACCTCAGTATCAGTTTTACATTGGAAGAACTTTCTGAGAAGTGCTATTTTTCAAAGTAAACAGAAGTGATCTTAAGTTCTTATAAAAACAAAATCTTTTCAAGATGAGAGAACATTTATTTGCAGCTTTGAGCCTGAGTTGATCTTATTTCCATTGCTTCTGTTCATCTGATTGGACTGGAAGCAAAACAAGCCAAAAAAAAAGATAAAGGCAAAAACTAAACAAAAAGCTCCAACAAAAACTGCTTTTTGGTTTGTTTGCTTTTGGTTTTTTTTCTGGTAGCCAGCCTTCTTCCCCTGATTTAAAGTACAGGTCTTGAAGTTCTGTCTCCTCTCTGAACCTCAACACCAATATTAAACATCTTGCAGGTCAAAATAAGTGCTATTTGCCTGTGTGCAACCCAGTTCTTCTTTATGGCTTGTGCACATTTGCCTGTTATCTTGCCTAAAATATTAACCTGGTGCCAACTGAAAATTCTGTAAGACTGTGCCAAAAGAATGTTAAACTTGGAAAATCTGTTGAAGATAAATAACTCTACTCATAGTCACATACCTGTTTAATTGCTGTACTGCCTGTTAGTGTCCTAGCTTAAAATACTTGATTTTGAGTTAAGGCAATTCTTTAATGCAGCCACATTATTTACCAGCGTCACAAAACACAGGCAGAAGAGAGTCAAGAATGTTCTCTGCAAGTAACAATTAAAATGTTTGTGAATGTCAGTGAGCATAAACTTGAACTGAGGGAGTTTAGTTTCCTTTAGAGGGAATAATTTAACCTTATCTTCCTCCAAAATGCCTAAAGTGAACATGGTTTGTTGATGGCATATTTGGCTGCCTCAAGGGAGAAACAAACCTCTATTTGGCCTCTATGACCAAAGGATTTGGGGTTAATATATTAACTTTTAATCCCGTTGCTATTGGTGATTAAAAACTGCTGATTTTGTTGCTGTTTGCGTTCTATCATAAATGCAAGAGGTTACTAACTCAATTATATAATAGCATTTAGTACTAATTTTCAGAGTATAATGGTTGGTTAAAAAGGCTCTTTAAAATCCCGTGAAGTAATAGAACCTTATTTCGTGGCCGGAAGATGTCACTGTTGGTGCATACAAATAAAATAGCAGCAGTCCCCAGGTTTTCTCTTGTCAGCAGTATCTCCTTCAGCAGAAAATGTGAAACTATACAAAGTTCACCTTATGTGTAAAATTTAAATCTGAAGGCCAGTGTATGTATGTATGTAGGCATATGGTGTGTAAGGAATTTTTTATAAACCCAATGTGTTTGTAACTATGATAGTTGTAACTATTCCAGCTGTGAGGTACTGAGCTCCTACTTTGACAGTCCTGGGGAGAAAGAATTTCTGCTGCTGGCAACTATAAATGTTAATTTCATTCTCCCAATGAATTCTGAGGTCCTGTGTCACATTTCTCTTGACTGGGTTTTGACAGGAGGGGAAAACAGCTTCACTTAGCTGTAGAAAGATAAAATGTGGTGTTTACTTTTCTATGTCTGTTTGATACAGAAAAAGCCAAGTAAGTTACCAACTACATACATTGAAGAACTAAGTCTTGTGCATTTTGTTGTTCAATTACTGTTTTCCTACTTGCATGAAAATAAATTATTTTTCTGTTCTTTACAGCTGGAAACAATGTGGAGGTTGATGAATCTTTATTCCAAGAGATGGATGATTTAGAATTGGAGGATGAAGAGGATGACCCAGACTACAACCCTGTTAATTTAGATAGTGATTAGACTAATTTGAACTGATTCTGTCATCAGTATGGACATACGTAAGGAGAGAGGGGCAGGCAGGAAAGCCACAGCATCTGTGGCTTTAGTAATGTGTATTGGTTTTCTTTTTTCTTGTTTTTCTTAGTGTTTTTCCAAAGATAAAACCAAAATATTTTAAATCCAGGAGAATGGTCTTCTGATGACTTTCACCATAAATAAATTTACTTTAATATTTCAAATGAAAAATTTGAGAAATATCAATCTGTCTGAAAATGCTTCTCTACTTTATTTTTTTTCCTTCCCACTTTTGTAATTGTCTTTGAAGAGATGTGGTAGGAAGAAAGATGGAAAGATGTTACAGCGAGCACTAAACCCACCTGCATCTAAAGGCTGAGCAGCTGTTCTACCGTCTTCCACCTGGTATATATACGTGCAGCTTCGGTGAATGAAAGGGATCACATACTATGCAGTTATTTATTTTTTGGTTTTTTCCTCCTGTGGAATTTTTTAACACTTCAAGTCATTTCTGGTGCCCCAGCCTATCAGCTGTACCTAGGCAGCACTAGTCACCTTTGTTGTATAGCCTTATTAAAGTTTAATGGAAACCATTCCCATACAATTGGAATTTTTTTTTGCCATAGTCACGAATATTTTCAAAATTACTAGTTCAAGTCAGTAAGGAGAAAAATCAGAATGTGATGAAGTACTCTTAAAGTCTGGTTGATCTGTTTAGAGAGTTTGGATTTTTTTGAATGTGAGTATCAATGAACTTCCGTGAAAAGTCAAAACCAACCCTAGGAAAATTAATTTGCTTTTGGCAACAGACTGTGTTGAAACATTATCAGAGTGCAGATTACAGTACCAGGATTTATAGAGTGCTTATAGGTTTGAATGTAATGGATGTAGTTTTAGAAGCATCTTATTGGTGGCCTATGAAGGTTAGCACAGCATGCAGTAAAGCTACACTTTAACTTGGGGATATTACCCATCCTGCAGAGTTACTTCTGGAGCTAACAGATGTTAGACTCCTCCCTTACCACCCACAAAAAAAACCCCAAACACTGCAAGAACTGTGGTGTTCAAACATGCTATGTTTGAAACTGCATCATTAGTAGGATGATGGTATGGATGAAGGTTTCAAAAGACAGCTCTCCAAATAGAGAGATGGGCACCTCAATGATTAAACACTGTGTGCTGAATTTTAAATACTGTTAGTAGACTGCCTTAACTGTGCCAGCTTCAATCTTTGAAGAGGGTTGCACTAAAGTACCACAATACTTAGAGGAAAAATAAATTTATGACTTTTAATATTTGAAAATTCCATATTCAAAATTATAAATTTAGTTCCAGAAATAATTTAGTGGGATATAAGATTCTCTGCTCATATCACTCGAGAACATCTGTTTAGGATGATCTCCTTTAGCGTGTTTCAGTAGAGGTTTTTTTTGTTGTTTCTTTTTGTATTCAAGATGAATAAATTTCTAGTAGATAGGAATAAATGTTCAAGTACCCTGTAAATACTTTTATAAATTAACCATGTGCCTTTGTTCCTACTGTCTTCTCTTTGATCTTTTTAATTTTGGCTACTAAGAACTCTAGGTAAGCATCTAGGTTTCAATGTTTTATGTTTCAAAGCAATAAGAAGGATCTTGTGTTCCAGCAGAGTTACCAAATATGTTAAAAAATTGTGAATAATGTGATATTAAATTTGACTTTTCCAAAGATATGGTTGGGTTGAAAGTTTCATAGTTACTACATCCAACTTCCTGTGTAATTGCTAGAATACTTTAAAATGCTCTTCAGTACTGAACCTAATTTACTTCTGGTATGTCTTAATTCAGCTGCATAAAAAAGTAGGAATTCCTAAGGCTGCTTTCCATTTTCAACTATGTATGTCTAGAACGGGCATTTTTTTCATAAAGGAGAAAATTAGTTCTCTTTAAATTTAGATTGAATCCAAGAATGCTGTGTAGTTGTGCAAAATGTGGTAATCAGAAAATTTTCCAAGTTGGTTACTGACAAGAACCATCTACATATGAAAATTTGTCATTAATGCTATTTGTAGATTAAGGAAATTTTCTAGTCCATTTTCACACTAACATACTTATTGGTTTTCATGCAGAGGATGTATAGCTTAAAAATGTTAAAATTATGTAAAACAAGTTAAAATGTGAAAAGATGCTTTCACTGTTGTATGTTAAAGCAGAGGAAATAATAAGGGTTGAAAGTGACAAAAGAATTAGATGAAGACTGTTCCTCCAAGTCTTTGGAACAGGTTTCAGTGACTCAACCTGAACTGCAGACTTGTTTAGCTTCGTTAGCAATTAACATCTGTAAAATAAAAGGGAATATGACTGAGAGTAAGCTTGGCTATGTGTGTGTGTCTTAGTTTGCTGAAGTGGACTGAGAAAAGGTATTTTTGGTGGAATAAGTTTAGGTGGGATATTTAAGTTTGTTTATGCACTTTGGATTAGACTGAAGTCTAATTTTTATTGATTGAATAAAATCACATTGATAAACCTCTACAGAATTATAGTAATTTGAAATCATGGCACAGACAACCTTTCTTGGATCTTGCTTTTAACTGCCTAAGTCCAAAGCGTACGCTGTGATGCATGTAGGGAGGTAATATTGAGTTGTAACACTGCACTGTGACCCAATTCCCAGGAACTGTTCCAAGTCTCAGCCCCTCCATTGTCCTAGTATCTAAACCTTTCACAGCTTATAGGCCACTTCTACATATCTACTGAAATGAATGCATTGTCATAATTCCTTTTACTTTCATGCATATTTCAGAAAAATCAGTGATTTACAGCTTGTAGTATCTTTCATGCTCATGTGTTTCACTACCAAAAATTGCCAGAGCACATGAGAGAAACAGGCTAATGGTAAGGTTCTTAGATCTCTATCTGGGTGTCAACAAGTCTAAATGAACAGGACATATCTAGGCTCCACTTATAGTAACTGGATGTAATGTGATGCACTTGTTTAAGAAAAGATAGCCAGTGCTACCTGCTACACACTCAACCATCACTCCCAGCCTCCAGCTGCTCTCCTGGAGAGGCATGGCTCTTACATTCAATCAGAGAAGCATGTAAGGTGCCTCAAACACCCAAGATACTTGTTTCAGCAGGTAGGTCCACAGTCTCTTTAAATGGCATTAATTCTGCACAGCAGGGCCACTAGTCAAAAGGTAGTTCAGATACCCTTTTGAGACACCTTTGAGACCTAGAGGATATATGATATAAAACACATACAAACCCAGAAATTGTAAAAAGGATGATAAAAAATAAATTAACTTTATTTATCCATGGTACAAAAGGAATACTTGCTTCCTGTACCCCAAGGGATTGTCTTACGCAGCATCTCAAGCACACACACTCTACTCTGGCTGGCGCTTTCTTAGGCCTCACAGCCAACACCAACACTGATCCACTTCTGTGTTCACATTTAGAAGTGATACATATACAGAAGCCAGCTAACTGAAAGGAAGTTCAGTAGTAAACTAATCCCTGGTGGAACAGACTGTACCTTAAAGAAATACAGGACTGGTCACAGAGGCAGATTAAATATATTTAGAGAGAGAAACCATGACCAGGAGTTCCAATAAAGTAGTTCCATAGTATCTTTATCTCCTGCTTATTCACAGTGCATAGTTTGTTACAAGACAGTACGTGTTGCTCAGTCAAGCAACTAAGAAGACAAAGTAGTAAGACAAAGACCGCAATGCTTCAGTTACAGTTATACTGGAATGGCAGAGTTTTGACTGAACAGCAAAACTACAGGTTTACTCCAGTGTTGTGCTTCTCCAGAGCCCCCCAGGCATTTACAGAGACACAGTTTAGTTCTAGAAATTGTTGAGTCACAGTCGAGAAGTTTAATGTTTTGCATCCAGCAAATTCCACAAATAGGTAATAAAGGCATCCTTTAAGGAATCTTCTCTGATGTTAAGACCTGAGAAGCACGGCAGCGAGCCTAAAAATAGGTAGGGTGAGAGAAAAAGAGAATACCTTAATGAAAGAAACCACCACTTTAAAGAGCTCTTTCCAAATTAGTAGGTTAGTAAGCTTAAAGAGGAGTATAAGGGGTTATATTTCATCTTAATTAAAAGGGAGCTTTCAAGACAACATTCTAAACAACTGGTACTTTAAATCAAATCTTTGAAAAGAAGAAAAAAATGCACTGAACTAAAAACACACCTATCCCTCCTCAATCCCAAATGACACTTCTTTTTAATGTGTCCTGAATTTTAAAACTTTTATCAGTAGAAAGAGAGGACAGCCATATTTCACTGATACTTCTGACATGTTCAGGGCCAGTAAACAGGTAAGACAATACCTCATTTCAACATAAACATGTGAAATACAGTTGAGCAAGTAATTCAGTCACCAATTATTTCAGAGCTTAAAATAAAAAATTATTCCAGAAGTCTGTCCTGAAGCTTGAACATAAGACACCGCAGAATTGAAACACTGGTCCTCAGAATCAATTTGTTACTCTAGGAAAGAGAAACCTTAAAAACCAAAAACTACATTTGACAATCAGCTGAAAACTTCTAAGGTCTTAAAAAAGTTAAAATGCCCAAAGTCAAGCATGTGGAAAGGACTTATAAAAACTCCAACAGCTTAAACATGTAAGTTTCTCAGACCTGTGTTTCTAAATACATTTAGAAAGCTGAATGCACTAGTTGTAGTGTCCAGGCTGAGGAGACATTGGATGGTTAGGCTTCAGTCTCTGTGCACCTTTGTTCTTCAACTATCAAAGGCTGAAAGACACCACATAGCTTTGCAAAATCACAATAAAAACCTCTGAACATAAGTTTACATGCTCACAATTAGTTATTCACGAGAAAACACTATAAGAAAGTGAAAAGTTAAAAAAGCCTAATTGCAAACAGCTGCAAACTTCATACAATACTTAGAAAGTGTCAGTTGCACCAAAGTGGCATTCATTTATATGCAATATATTTTCAGTTTTGATATCCTGTGACTATATAAGCAGAAAGTAGCAGAGAAAAAAGGACAAGGAAAGTGAAGAGATGAAAAAAATCCACCACACAACCACACATGAATGTACATTTGAGTATTAAAGAAGAGATGCAGATTGTCTTAAATTTTCTTGGACAGAAACTATTTTCTGAAATACTTACAGCTTTCTCTTCCAAAGAGAGCACCCCATCTACAGCCACTATCTGGTATTGCTTTTCTTTTAGGCTACCCACAAACTTTCGAAGTAGTTTGAGATTAGTTCCGTCACTGTTTTGTTTCAGCAGTTTCTGCATTTCTTGGGAAGAACATCCCGGGTCAAAAAGTAGCAAACATAAGCTTTTGTTTTTCTTCTCTTCTATTCCAACAACAGTACGACTGTGACCTAGTATCAAAGTAGAGTTTCAGTATTTTAAAAACACATAAAAATCCTATTTACTTCCTGTTGCATACTACTGCTTTTCCGATCAAGGAAGGCTTTACTTGAAATTTAATAAGATAGATATAAATAAAGAGTACATGTCAAGAAGTTGAGATCCCAATCACATTCAGTTCATCCATCCAATAAAAATACAAACTTTAACGTTGCTCTTAATAAAAAAAAATTACATGAAATGAAGCCATGCCTTCAATTCAATTAAGGACTATGAAATGCTGCTCTGAATTGCAGCCAATATAAAGAGAGATAGAGAATAGTAAGAAACCAGCACATAGTGATACTGACCTTGATGTTGCAAGTAGATGGGTGGTTTGGAAGTACACCTCACCTTTGTATCACCTTCATTATCTGTAGAATAGTAATGCAAAATCCACTCAAACAGACGCGGGTGTGTACCCATAGCGCCTGTTGGTTTGTGAAAGTCAATGATTTGGCACCTACAAAACACAGAGAATTAAAATAACAATAAAATTTCAAGCAGGTTGGTTGTTAAAATTTTTTTTTCACCTCTTGGTCCCTTCCTCCTGCACCAAGAATGTTTTATAAATACAGCAATTTAAGGCATCAAGTGGGTCCTTACCACCTTCTTTTTTTAAATAAAGGAGTAGAGGACATATAATTACAAAGCAATGTAATATATACTGTTTCAAACTGGAAGATTTACTACATAACAAAGAAATGCTCTGCTGTTCAATCTAACAAGAAGTTGTGAAGCTTGCAAAAATTAATCTTAGATTTTTGTATGTGATACATGTGAACTAAAGCATCCAATTAAAAGCTATAACAGAAAATAGCTGAAGTTCAGATTTTTCTTGAGAAGAAACTTTTAGAGAAATTAAGCTTTTAATCAATGTTTGAATTTATGCATAAGTGGCATAATTTTGCACCAAGTCTCAAAGATCTAAATAGTTATTTGATTTATGTACCTCTGTAAGTAGTTATACAGCTTTGTGCTGCACTAAATGAGATCTGTTTACAGATTGGTTAAATTTAAAGTCAGTAAGGTGGTTTTGCCTTCACACATTTAAGAATTCTAACCTTTAAAGGTACAGCACTTAAAAATAACAACAAAAAACCAATATTTACTTTATCCTGAGACTGGTTAACAGTGAATAAATTTCACATGCTCCTATCCATGCTTTGGAACCATGTAATCTGTTGTTGAAGTGAGATGCCCCTTGAGGATCAAAACCTTCTCTCCAGGCATCTTCAATCATGGACTGAATCTTTGGTATACTAGGAATTAGTGTAGTATCTGGAACAGAAAAACTTTTGAATTGTTGTAACAGTTATTGAAATAGTCTATTAATTAAAAATATTGAGCTTCTTTTATAAGAGGCAGTTGATGTTACAAAGATGCAACACAAAAACCTGAAGGTAAACTTCAACCACATCATGTCTTGCCAGTATTCACCTCTGACTCTTTCCACAGTAAGTTCTAGTGGTATAACAACCATTTAATAGGTATCATTTACTTTATAGGACTTGCTGTGTAAATGAAAAGGCAGAACATCAGTCAGCAGGTTGTCATCTAAGGTATGTGAAATAAACAGCATTTTGTTTAATACCTCTCAAGCAGTCTCTATACAAGCTGTTCTGCAACAATGAAGAAAGGAGCATTTGGAAATTCCTGTAACCACAACCCCAGCCTCTGTCACCCAGAGATGAGTGGAAGTGATCTACTCCTGCTGAAAGCCATACACGTTTCACGTCTTTGCTCTCATTCTGATAGTACTTGCAGAGTGCTTCAATGACTCCTAAAAGAAGACAAAATATAAAGTATATGTCTATATGACATGTCTAAATGAACTACAAAATTTGCCAGAAGATTCTTTCTACAACTTGGAACAGATACAGATTAATACAATTTATTTTAAAACTTCTTAATGACCCTACATTACATTTAGAACCCAAATCACAAAACCAGTGGACATTGCATCTACTTAATTTCAATGGTCTTTGATGCATTTATGTACTATGAAGCTTTCAAATTAAAATCTATTTTTTCAGTGTTGCTACACAATAAGTATTTTAAATTAGACAGCTTGAACTACATTATAAACTGTGATAGTCACAGAAAGTATTACAGTGATATAAAAAAAGTATGTCACTAATAATGCATTCCTATGCCCCTGCCACATCCAGTACAACAGCCTCTTAAAAACATGGCAATACTTTATGCATACTGTGTAAACCTTTCATTTCCCACAACTTATTTTTCTTGGAGAAATAAAGAGAAAAAAAATGAATTGCACAGAACTTGCGAATTACTGTAAATACTTTAAAATAATCCCTTCACAGGATATTCTAAATCTTCCTTTATAACATGAAAGAACATGCTTGGGAATGCTCCCTTCCGTCCCCATATGTAAATTCTCAAAAGCCTTTTGTTGCCATACTATTGTGAAGACAATTACTCCATAGCCACCGCAGATTATTTTCTGAATACCTTTCTGAAATCCAAATCATTACCACGAATGCAAACTTTAAATATGTTATTTCCAAGCCATACATTTTATGGAAGAAATTTTATTTTATCTGTCAGGAACCAAATGGAAACTTTACAAGATAGAACCACTAGCAATAAGCTAAAAGATCTTTGAACTGCGGTCTCGGAAAGTAAAGGCACAGGACCCTTTCGAAAGGGACACAGAAATCCATCTGTACAGTATTTTTGTACCAGCTGTAAAACATTTAAAACAACATGTATCCAGTAGCTGTCTACTCCTCCCAGTACTCTCTAGGACTTTGTAATCAGATGAACACAGTGAGTACCTGCAACAAGCTGACATGATATTACAATTAACTGCAACACAACATAAAAAGTACTGTAAATTTGAACAGCTACGCTAGATTAGGAACCAATGAGTACTAAGTAATAAACAAGCACACAGTCAAGGGCAACCAGCTTGTAACAAGACAGTTACATCTTTTGACACATACTGCATTCGTGCCCTTAACCAGACAACTTGGTCCCAAGGTTCTGGGGTGTGATGGTGAGAAAAACAAAAGAAGAAAAAAGAAAAAGGAAAAAAAAAAGAAAAAAACCCCGCAGGTTAGAATACAAACTAGGAATGTTCCAAACTTTAATTTCCTGATTAGCTTAGGACTATAACAGTATAGACTGATCTAGAAAATAAGGATTAGAACCAGGATGCAACCAGTCCTAAAAAACCAATTATATGTTTTGTTAAAGACCATTTGGTCACTACAATCTAGGTCTAGAAAGTACAGTCTTAATTGTATAATTTCAGCATTTTTACCTGAGGTCTTTGTTTTCCCATCATCTATACCAAAAGCCAAACTTTCCATCATGTCAGCTTTTCTCTTGTGATATTCAAAGGGATGCATCCTTCCTCTATCAACTTCTCTTTCCATATTCTTTAGAAATTGCTGCTTGTAGCCACCAGAATTATCCAAGCCATACTGTTTCTGTTAGAGATGGAATGTGCATGATTTAAACCACAATTTTAAAATTCACCGGCTGTGCATGCAGCTTTTCAAAATCACTATCAGTAACTTCAAAAAACAGACACAAAATTCAGAATTACTTTAGAGCTGTAGGCCAAGCTTCACTCCTGAATATGAGTGTGGGTCTACAAAAGCCACACCTGGAAAAGCTGGAAAATCCCTCGTCACCCTCTTGGCAGAGCCACGGGCATAGTCCGGCAAGGAGGTAGTGAGAGTAGGAAATGAGTTCCCAGGGCTGTGAGGTGGGAGGCAGAGGGAACCAGGACCTGGAGCAGGCCATGGTATTCCCGAAGAATACAGTCAGGATGCACAGGTCCTCTGGCACTCTGACAGGGAATATGTTCCACCCTGCACTGCAAGGCAGAACACTAGAGCTGGGTGGAGCACGAGCAGCTGGTGCGCTGGTGAGAGAAGTATGGCGCACGCAGGGAGCACCCAGCCCCATCCTGAGCAAGTACCGCTCAAGGCAGTAAAGCCAAGTAGCTAAAGGCAGGCAAGTCCAGCATCTGTGCCAGCAACAGGCTTACCAAGAGCTTGCATTTGCTTCTAACCCACTCCTGCACCATTACTTCAACAGACTGTGTGACTTGCAGAGGTCTGACCTGGTATGGCCATTCTGTGACATCACAATTCCAAGATACTCCATTTCTAATGGCACAACTGTTCTTAAGTTTACCATTTAGAAATACTAGTGTACCTGCAGCTTTTTAAATTCTTCCCTCTCTCGCTTCTCGTCTTCTGACCTCTGCCATTTATCTTCTTCAGTCTGAAGCTGCCGAGCCAGTTCCAGATCTCTTATGTTTCCACCTATCCCAGAATAACATTACAAGGACAGGTGACTTGATCAGAAGGTTAATAACGCTTTGATGGATCTTTTATTTAACTTCTAAAGATTCCTTTCTAAGCCGACATATGTAAACACGACCAGGCATTAATTTTAGGAAACGCATCTTACGTTATTTTGAGCTATTAGTAACTAACACTTAACCGGAAGGACTGCATTCAGTTTACCAAGACTCAGACTCTTGACTTAGACAAAGTTCATGCAATTTCTGGAGCCATTACTTGGCAAATAATGCATGTAACTCTACAACTAAGAAGACAGCTTTTGTTTACTATGTTTCACTTCATTGTAAGCAAGAAGTCCCAGTTTCCTGAATACCACACACTTACTAGCTTCTAGGACCATTGCCTGCAGTTTCATAAAGAAGTGACAAAACTGAATTTAGGATCAGAGAACTGGATAGGGAACCTCTAGAGTTCTGTTAGCCATGCTAATAAATAAAATTCATTTTTACTCCCATACTTTAACAATATGACTAATGAATCAGCACAAGCATTTACAGAAAAGAATTGAGAAAAGAAGTTTTCATAAGCTATAAATTTTCAGCTCATCATACTGGAATGTGTCACTGTAAATTCCATTTATACAAACCTTCTACAGAGCTAGAAAAACAAATATATAATACTGATGTCTTTTAAACATTTTTTTGATTTAAGTTTTACTTTTGGCTAACATGCAGTTCATTTACTCAACAAGCACGTACAGACAAAGATTTCTTTTACCATGTGTAATTAAGTAGAGCACTTGGGCAAGTGCTGAGACCCTGCTATTAACTATGTTAACTTTATAATATATATATCCAGTTCTCTTTTTAAATACAGAAATATTTATTTTAAATTTTGTGTGAGATTCTATTCTTCAACATGCAAATACTTGAAAACGCTTTCAAGTACTATTAAGCCAGTATCCTTTCATGTACCTTCTGAAAAGCTGTGTTCCTCTAAGTGTAAATCCACATGTTCCTGGAGAATCTGAATGTCTGTACAGGTAAGACTACACATAGGACATTCATACAGCTGTTCATCATTTCCCGTGTCTGAAAAAGAAATGCAGGTTTTTGATTAATGCAGTTCCTGGGTTTTCTTGTGAGAATCACCATCCTAATTGTTATACAGTCAAACAAATACAGAGTTATAAAGTTTGCATTGCCAATGAAATTCCTCAGTGAAAGGTAGCAAATTATAAACAGTTGTTACTCTCTTAACCACTTAAGTCTGTATCTATATACACAAGAATTTTAAAACATTTTTTCCTTCTTGCAATCAACTTTTGCCCCATTTAACTTACAGATCACAATTTGCTATGATAATATTAAGAAATGCTTAGTCTTAAATATCAAACCATTAATAAAAAGATCTGCTAACAGGAGAACACTTGCTTAGAAAAATTTAATATTCTGTGTGATAACAGAATGATGGGCTGAAAGAATAAAGTGTGCTGTCATTCTTACTTAGTTGGTCTTCCTGCATCTCCTTAAATAAATATTCTTTCTGCAGTTTTAGTATTATTACTGAGAGCACCACATAGGACAGGTAAGGTTCAAAAGGATTTCTGGAGATCATGTAGTCCCCTCATAGCAGAGTCAAATTTAAACTCGTTATGTTACATAGGGCCTTTTCCAGTCAGTTTTTGAATTTCAGGAATAGACACTCTACAAGCTCCCCAGGCAACATATTCCAGTGCTTAACCACTCTCATAGTTAAATAAAATACGAGTTCTTGCATTTAAATGGCATTCTTTGTATTTTGACTTGTATCCTGTCACTGGGATCCAAAGATAAGTGCCTGACTCTATTGTTCTCCTTTTGAGTCCCTAGATTTTCCTTGTCCCTTCCTAGGCCCATTAAAACAGAGTAGTTAATATTCTAGGGTAGCTGTTTCTGGAAAGCATCTGCCCAAGCTAGATGTTCATGACTGGCTGGAACGAAACCTGGTGATATAACAACCTAAATTCACCAGCGGCATTTTACATAACACTGCAAACACAGTTTTCTGAAACACACTATGTACATAAAAACCCAAACTACCCTTAAAGTTCCCTATTTTTAAAGTAGAAATTGCCATGTGGGCAACTAAGTTATTTATTCAAGCTCTGCATTATTTGCATCCCTAGAAGATATCCTTCAATGCTAAGACCCGGGGTTTTTTTGTAGTTGTTATTAAGAATAACATTTTAATCACACATTATGCTATGTGGTTGATTATAGTGCCACATTCTGCATCCTAAGCATAATTTGTTTATTTTGTCAGTATATGTAGTTTGTTACGTCATGAATGCTAGTCTCCTATGGTAGTTACCCACTGGCAAAGATGCCACCGCTGTTTCTGGCATAGCTACCGGTAACTTTCGACCAGTTAGTCCAAATAAAACTCTGCTCACGCCTAAAATAACAGTGTTTTAATAAATATAACTATTTCCCTTGCTTCAACTTTATCCCCGAAAATATCCCTGTCCAAAACAATGTTTGTCACTTCAGAATACTTCGGTGCTGGATCTTTCCCGAGTCTCTACTTCAAAGCCAAAACTCCCTGTCTCTAACACCTAACGCAGCTCGTCAAAGACGAGTCTCCAAGAGGCAAACTCAAACCTTCGCAACCAAACACAAATCAAAGCGGTAAAACCCCCTCCCCACCACGCAAAAGCTTTTCGGTCTGCTTTCCCCGACACGGCTCACTGGGGGCACACAGAGCACGGCGGGCTCGTCCGCACTGCCGTTCCCGGCTCAGCTCCGGAGCGGACGCCCCTCCCGCCTTCAGGCACTCCCTTCCCCTTTCCCTGCGGCTTTCCCTCGGCCGCTGCCCCGCCTCTACACCCACCGGCGCCTCGGGGCCCGCGGAGATGCCAGCCCAGCGGAGCAGGCACTCCGGGACCACCCCATCCCGGCGCGGTGCGCTCACCCGGGCCGCTTCTCCCCTGCGGTCCCTCCCTCCTTGCCTCCTCCTCCACCCCGCCGCCGCTCACCGGTGCCCGGGGCGCCCAGCAGGTGCCCGTGCCGCTCCCGGACGTGCTCCTCCAGCTCCCGCCCCGCCGCCTCCCCGCAGAACGGGCACTCGGGCGGCGCCTCGGGGCGGGGGGAGCGCGGCGGCCCCGGCTGTGGGGGGGCCGCCTCCGTGTGCCGGCAGCCCGAGGAGGAGGAGNGTAAGGGCGGAACTGCGCCGAGGGCCGGCGGGCAGGGGCAGCACCGCTTGTAGGGCGGGACGGGACGGGACGGGACGGGACGGGATGGGATGGGTGCGGTGCCCGGTGCAGTCGGGCTCCCCGGCTCCGGTCGGGCATTGCCCACACGGCGGCTCCGTCGGGGCCGGGCCGGGGCCGTCCCGCGCTGTTCTGCGCTCACTCAGCCAAGAGGGCTCTGCCGTCATCCCGCTTTCCTGCCCTGCTGCTCCTGGAGTGGACTTTTCCCACCCCTCATTCAGGGGACGTGGGTGCAGCGCTTCGCTTCTCGCCGCGTGTAGCCGGCGTGGGTGAGTGTCCGTCCGTCCGTCCTGCCGGACTGAGAGGTCGCTGGTCAGGCAGCGGGCCCGGGCTGGTCAACCCTGGCCGTCCGGGCCGGAGCGAAGCCCGTGAGCAGCGTCCGTGCGGGGCGCGGTGTTCGGGGAGCCTTGGCGAGGCAGGTAGGGGGAAGAAAGGTAGCGTGATGGGTCTTAGTCTAGGCACAGCAGGTGGGCGGGATGCAGCATGTGGTGGGTGGAGGGATTTGCTGTTAAAACGGGTGTAGTTTTGCAGCACAAAAGTGCAGGCTTGCTTGGATCTAGATGCAGAAGGTGTGAAACCAGGGACTGCCAGTCTTCTTGCCCTTATGGTGTCTGTACCAAAACGTTTGGGGGGGGGGAATGAAGCTATAAATTCCTAAGTTTTTCTCTTTAAAAACAGTTTTAATGAGACCTTCCTTCCAGCTGACCTTCTGTAACTCTTTATAGAGCTAGCTGATGACTGGGTTATTTGAATGTATGCTTTGCTTCACAGTTTTATTGGTACAATTGAATTAGCAAGACATGAGTGATGAAGAAAGGGATAGTGTTCTAGGGCTAGTTAAGCCAGTAGCATAGTTGGAAAAATTATCTTTTTTAATTATACCTCAAAAGTTGCATGACTATTGCTAGAAATTTGCTTTGGACGGTGCCACACTTAGCATTGTGGTCTAGAGATGGCAGTAGTTTACTTAGGTTCTCATGAAGCAAATACGTTTGGGTGAAACAGGCAGCTGAGTCTTTGGGGTGTCTTGTTGATGCCAGCCTAAGTCTGCAGTCTGTTTTCCTCACAAGCTTGTGTTTATTGCTCAGCCGTCCTTGGTACTGCTGATATAAAAAAAATCCAAACCAAACAAGAGAACCAAAACCAAATTGTCTCAGCATGGAAGTTGATACAGAATTATGCACAGCTCGAGAGCTGTAGTTTGCATGTTTTCTCCTTGCAGAATTCTTTACAAATGATAGTTTGTGTAGAGACTTGACTCATATTTTTGACAGTTGTTTCTCAGATGAAGGCTACAGTTTTAGCTTTGAAAAAGCACTGTGCTATTAGCAACCCTTTTTACTCAGTTTGATCATTCCAGTGACAGAATCATGAACTATTACTTTTATCTTTTCACAATGGATACGCCTGAAATGACAGTCAGATCCTAATACTCTTATCTAATAAAAGAGCTGTTAATTAGAGCAAGTCAATAATTTTGTTAGTTTGAAATGGAAAAGAGTATCCTATCTGGGTGCTACTGACCCTTAAATTGTTTTTCTGTGGACAGTTTAGAAGGAAATGCAGCATAGCCTTTAGATCCTGTTGTGTTTGCAAGACAGTGAAAATAAAGAAACAATGCCATAAGGTATTAAATGCAGCAGTAATTACTGCAGGTTTTCTTCTTGGGCTTGTCCTTATTTGTAATACATTTAATGTCATCTTTATGAGAGGAGGAAGCAAATTTCTTTACTTGCTGACAGAATCAAAATTTTTGTTTTACTCTTAAGACCCATAATTTCACTTTACAGTAGCTTATGCCCTTTAATGACATATCTGATCCTTGAGATGCACCATAGTTTAATCTGCAGTTTAGAAACGCCTGTCTAGGCAAAGATTTTTCTGTGATTTCTACGTTAAAAGATTTTTGTTGATGAACTGAGTATTGCAAGCAGATGCAGGAATATATAGCTGCCACTGTAGTTACTTTTTTAGTACAAGAGATGGCAGGTTTGTCTTGCAAGGTTTGGCCTTTTGGAGTCATTTTTCTTGGTTTTTTTTTAATAGACAACATGGCAAGCCCAGGTAAAGATAACTTCAGAATGAAAAGCTACAAGAATAATGCACTTAATCCCCAAGAAATGCGCAGGCGAAGAGAGGAGGAAGGAATCCAGCTTCGGAAACAAAAAAGAGAAGAGCAGGTAAGTATCTAGGTGAGCTGTTAATTGTTCAGTGCCTATGAAGGTATATTCAGCTATGTGAAAGGACTTGAGCAGACTCCTTTTGTGGAGTAGAATCCAGAGCTCCACGTTGAACATCTGTTTTCTTCGCAGTCTTGGGAAGCACCAGGCACCCCACAATAGCATTATGACAAAGTGAACAGAAGCCCTTTTAAACCACTAGGGCACACAGAGGAGAGACCTGTAACTTTAATCGTCTAGGTTTAAACATGTGAGACTAGACTGAAGGAATACTCTTATTTCCAGTAAGGACTTGAGACCTTGCATTCTCTTCTAGAGTTTGGGTCAAAAGTTTTGCTATTTGATAACTGCTAAGAACTGTCTGAGTGTTCCTGTGCAGTTTGTCAAGATACAGGTAGTGTTTTTCTCCTGTATGTTATTTAAACTTTCATACAGGATTCCACTTGCATGGCTGAGTAGGAAGGTGAGTAATTAAAATTCTTTGACTAGTATTGGTGAAAGCATTTCTTCAGGTGTATGTCATCAGTACCCACTTTGGTAAGTTCTAATGTCTCCCAAAAATTTCTCCTTCCTTTAGCTGTTTAAACGCCGAAATGTTTCTCTCCCGGGAAATGAAGAATCTATGGTAGAAAGTCCAATTCAGGATCCTGATGTCAGCTCTACTGTACCTATTCCAGAGGTAAATGTTTTAGAGTGTATTTAGAATGTTCCCTGTTAATGTGCATAGTACTAGACATAAGAAATGCTCCTTGCATTTTTAGGAAGAAGTTATTACAATAGATATGGTACAGATGATTTTTTCGGATGATCCTGATCAACAGCTCACAGCAACTCAGAAATTCAGAAAATTACTATCTAAAGGTAGGGAAATATTGCCTGATTTTTCCATTTGCTTCCTTCTGTGTTACTATGAATTGTACTTACAGTCAGTTAACCTTTAGTTATGTTTTACTTTAAAATAGAACTTGCAGAAACTTATCGTTCTGTTTATAGAGAAACTGTGCCAAATCTCTTCCAACCTAATGGCTAAACACAAAAAGCTTCATTATCCTAATGCTAAGTCTTTCAAAGTAACAAAAACAAGGATGTTTTGATTGAGGTGTCCAGTAACTAACTGCACAGTAACATACTTACAGTAATTGTTGCAGTGATTCAGTTTCTCATTCTGTAATCCAGGGGAGAAAAATTGCATGGCTGCTAAATAGCAGTTGTAACTTGTTTTTGTTGGGACTGTAATACATGCGGTCTTGAGTTGATCCTCGTAATTTGTGTAGCTT
This sequence comes from Campylorhamphus procurvoides, assembly GCA_013396655.1. Lineage (NCBI taxonomy): Eukaryota > Metazoa > Chordata > Aves > Passeriformes > Dendrocolaptidae > Campylorhamphus > Campylorhamphus procurvoides. Next base: position 1,071,625 of record WBMV01007638.1, on the reverse strand, counting down.
GATAGGTAAAGGTGTACTTGGTCATTTAAAATAGTATGTAGTCATCATTGCTTTTCCACTGACCTAAGCTATGGGTTGAAGGAACAGTGTTACTAACATACCAATGGATAATAGTATGTGTTACTGTTATTATACATAATAGGGTGTTTACTAAATTGTAGCACTGCATAGAGATGATCCTGCAGTCTTCTCAAGTCAAAAGTTTGTAACCCCTTCATTTGAAAATAAAATGATTGAATGAAATTATCATAAGAACTGCAGATCATATTCATGTTTTATGTCATACTGAAAAAGTAATTTATTTGGTCTTTTCACACAGATGTGTTTGTTTTTATTCCCTAGAGCCTAATCCACCTATAGATGAAGTCATACAAAAACCAGGAGTAGTACAGAGATTTGTGAAATTTCTAGAGAGGAGTGAGAATTACACTTTGCAAGTGAGTTTGGCCGGTACTGATTGGGGGTTTGGAATGGGATTAGAAACCTTCCAGAAGAGCTTTGGAAAGCACGTGTTGTTTTGGTGGGGTGTTTTAACAATTTAATTATTTGTAATTAATTATTATTTAATTATTTTTAACCACTGAAGGCATACATTTTAGTTATTGCCGCTAAAATTGTGACCTGACTCTTGTGAATTTCATAGTAGTCTTTAGAGTGATATATTCATCTGGACAGATACTAGGGTGTTGAAAACTGAAGGTGTTCAAGAGAATTTACAGAGTAGTATATTAAGATCATTAGCACTGATGTATGAGCAAAATCTCTTTCATTTGTGTTGAATATATTGTAGTACTTTTCAGCTGGAATCTTAAAAGATAATAAAAAATACAGGAAATGGAAAGGTTTTATTGAAACCCTTTTAGAAAATCTTCACAAAATATCTCGTTAATGGTGGGCATAACTGGTTCTATCTACTTGCCCATGGGAATGGCACTTAGGCCTCATGGACATTTGTACTAGAAGAATTAACTTAATATAGTGTAAACAAAAGGGATTTTTACTAGTTAGTAGTGATTTGAAATCTTTCTTACAGTTCGTGTTGTAAGCCAAAACATAAAAATAGTGTAGCTATTAAGGTTCTTATTAAATAGGCATTTTGTAAATACCAAGTATTTTATTGAAGAGGAAGTACTCTAACAGTAATTGTGTTCCAGTGTCATAGGAAAAAAGTTGGAAAATTAATCTCTGTAACTCTCATGTCAAACTATATTTCATGAATTTAAGTTTTACTGGTGAGTGGTTTAACATGGTTGTCTGTGCTCCTCAACAGTTTGAAGCAGCTTGGGCTTTGACAAACATAGCATCTGGAACTTTCTTACACACCAAAGTTGTAATTGAAACTGGAGCTGTTCCTATTTTTATTAAGTTGCTTAGTTCAGAACATGAAGATGTACAGGAGCAGGTAACTGTTTTCTTGAGGGTTTTTTATAATTCTTTAAAATTCATTTATGTTTTGTCTTTTTTGGGGTGTGTGAGGTTAGAGAGGCTTTGAGCCTCATTTGCCTACTAGCCTGTCGATATGTCTCTAGGAAGATAAAAATGTACTGTCAGTGTGTTTTTTTCCCTCATGGATTTTTTTCTATTCTATAACATTTACTGTAAAAAGTATAGATTATCTGTAAAAGTCGATTTGCAAGCATGTATAAATTCACTTGGATGCTTTACTTTTTAAGGCGGTGTGGGCTCTTGGGAACATTGCTGGTGATAATGCAGAATGCAGAGACTTTGTTTTGAACTGTGGAATATTGCCACCCCTCTTGGAGTAAGTATTGTAACCAATACTATTAACTATAGTGTCCGTGTATACATAACTGTAAACTTCAATTTAAAATTGAAAAGAAGATAAGCTTTTTTTAAGTTGAAAATGCCTTTTGTTTTTTTTACTGTGTCGCTATGAATCTAGTGATTTGGATTGCATGAGATTCACGCATATCGTTAATTAAATAGTCCATGGCTGGAAGCTTTCCAATGTTTGCAAAAGGAGAGAGGTGTTATTTCATCGGATAAAATTTCTGTGTTGTGCAGAACTCTGTGTTGCCAGATTTCTGGATATATAGGGTGGGAGATGTGATTTTAATTCACACTTTTATGTTTCCAGCTGGCTGGGCAATAGGCTGGTTTCCCCACCTTTGTGCAGTAGATCCGAGCTCCAGTCTTCCTATTTATCCATTTGCTTGTTGAGATGAGCTGAGAGAGTAGTTGTTATATGAGCTGTGTTCCAGTGGAAGATTTCTCTTCATTAGGAATATCATTCCAGCATTTACTTAGGCTTATGATAGTATGTAAGGTTGCTCCATGACAGGGAAAAAATTTGCACTACACAAATTTTGTCCAGTTTATTACCTCTTAAAGTAATAAAACTGTTTAGAACATTTGTAAAATAGCTTAAAATAACAGAGGAGAACATGATTACCTTCATTGAGAGTTTAAAGGATTAACAGTTTTAGACATTTTGGTCTGTATCTGAAAGTGAACCTGATTTTTAAAATGTTGAATCTTTCATGTTCTGTTTGACAAAAACATTAAAGTATTAATTTTTTAGAAGGTCTTTCAAGTCTAACTTTTTAATGGGACTATTTTTATTAATTGCATTCTCAGAATGAAACCATCAAAATTCATTCAAGAGAGGGTTGCATCTCCTAGCCCCTTCTAAAAACCCTCAGAAAAATTAGTTAAATGATTTTTCATATAAGCAGTCTTTACTTTATATGCTTATAGAATGAGACGTCCATGCAAAATAACTTGTTCAAATTCAGTTCATTTTAAGAAAATACTTGCAGAATGTAAGCTATGAAGAGAAATAAATTTAAACTAGTGCCCAGTAATAGGATTGCTGTCCCTGCTTTTAGGTCTTGTTGGTACTAATGGACATTTAATTACTTAACTTTTTAATAAGAAATTACTATTTATTATTGTTGTCTCTCTTTTACAGACTGTTAACAAATTCAAATCGCCTTACAACAACTAGAAATGCAGTCTGGGCTCTATCAAATCTCTGTAGAGGAAAGAACCCACCTCCAGACTTCAGTAAGGTATAATAAAGTAATTTTGAGAAATCAGAAAGCTAAAGAATATCTGTGTTTGTAATATTTCATAACAAACAGAATCTTTGAATCTGGGTATAGATTGTTTTATGTTTTTAATGTCCTCACACAGTTTTGTCTGTCTGTTGTGTCATCTACTTTGACACCTATCAACAATAAAATTGCATCACTTAAACATTTGAGACTACTGTTAGTCAAATGCAAATAGTCATTCACTGGTGTGAAATGATGGGCAAGTTATATATTCAGCACTAAACCCTTTGGGGCTGTTTTTTCTCCAGAAACTTTTCAGAGGATGTGAATTATGATTGAAGTGTCTTGAATTTTTTTTTTATTTTATGATTGTGAGTGCATGTTGCATGAGTAACATTTTGAGTTTTCTGCTCTGTCAGATGCAGTTAAATCAGAGTATGATGACAGGGGATTTGTCTTTATATTCTCCCCTTTTTTCCTCTTCTCACTAGTATGTGGTTATAAAGACAGGACAACTTAGAGGCTAGTAGGAGTTCTGGCTTCTTATTTTCATTATTAACTTAATTCCTGAGAAGGTTAATGACATGAAAAAACTGAACATTGGATATTCTGGTAAAAGAGAGGTTAAATAATCATTAAAGTTAATCTGGAGAGAGTTTACATCATAAGTTAGTAATTACTATCATTACTACTTAATAATTCTTGAACAGATATAATTATCTCACAGTTGCTCTGCCTAAGTTAATCTTTTAGTTGTGTTTTGTTTTGGTACTGAAAAACCAACAAGATTTCTCTCTGCTTGAACACAAAACTTGAGAGGAAAAGGATGCCCTGTAGGCAGCTGCTAATAAGAATAGGTCCTTTGCTTTTTGCCCTTTGCAGTAGCACCAGTTGGACACGTAATGGAGGCTGAATTTGCATAACCCATGTAAGGTAAAGAATTAAGTTCAGCAAAGAATATACAGTTCCCAAGCTTTACAGCAGAAACCTGTCAAGTTCCAAATGGTGTTAAGATGATCTAGTATATTTGGCTTTGTCTGCGTGAAAATTACCAGAGATTAAGGCCAGAGGGTAGAGCTGCAGGGAGAACTGAAATCAGACATTGCTTGTTTGATTGATTTGGTGAGTGCTGGGTCCTCTGTGAACTACTCTAGGTTGGTTACTAGAAATAACTGCCATTACTCCTGCAAAGACAGCAATAAAAAACCCAATTTTATTTATTTGAGATTCTGTTCCGAGTGATTGAAAAAAGCATCAGTAATTCCTGATCATCTGGTTATCCGTAAAAGCAGATGGCTTTTGTTTAAGCTGAGCCATTATATACATAATATAGTATCTAAATAAATAGGCTGTGAATCATAAATAATCCAATTTGCCAGTTTGAAATGAATATCTAGTTTAATCAGAAAGTGTTCCCCCTAGGTCCTGATTCATTAATGTGCTTGTGTACTTTGGCAGTGAATAGTTTTGCACATTTATGCCTTTGCAGAGTGTTTTCTGAAACATGAAAAATATGGAACACCTAATTTTATGCATTATTTTTCTTTAACCTAGGTTGCTCCTTGCTTAAACGTTTTATCAAGACTGTTGTTCAGCAGTGACCCAGATGTATTAGCAGATGCCTGCTGGGCCCTCTCCTACCTTTCAGATGGTCCCAATGATAAAATTCAAGCTGTTATTGATTCTGGAGTGTGTCGAAGATTGGTAGAGCTGCTTATGTAAGTCTTTCCTTCACCAAATAGATCCCTTTACAGTACTGTTAAAACTGAGTTGTGTTTTCTCTTCCCAAGTCTTAATTTATTTTTGTGAGAAGTGATGAATTCAGTCTGAAACCTTTTAAGATGCTTGGTAGGTTGCTTGCCTCCTGGGCTTATTCCTGAGATTGACAATGAAAAAAAATTTTCTTCAAAGTATTTCTTTATATACTTTAACATTTAATGTAGGATTTCTTATACCTGTAGATGTCATAGACATATAGAAGGGCAAAGACTGAAGACCACAATGAATTGTAAATTAATTTCTCATTTTGTTTTAATTTCACTGTTGTACTTTCCTTTCTATAAGATAAAATTCCAGTACAGACTGTTCTTGTACTCAACGAAGTCCAGGAGCAGGCTTGAGCCACTTTTGAACTGTTCCAGTATATGTGGCTTATGGTTCATTATTTTCCTAGAAAGAAAGACTAAATCTGTGTGTTCACATGGGACTTCAGAGTAGGTCAGGGATAATTTTTCCCAACATTGACAACTCGGCACAGTTCCCTATGAAAAGCTCATTTGTCAGGCGAGGTGAGGTTGCTTTCTCTTCTGTAGGAGCTCTAGGACAGCTGAGTAATTTCCTTCTCCCACACCTCAGGCAACTGAATATGGGTTTCATGTGTACTGGCTTCTAGGACTATTGACTTACAAAAGGGGAAAATATGCTTACAAAGAGGGGCTATTAAACTGTAGTGTACACCTTTTGTTTCTGTGGGTATTGAACGATGCATGTGCCAGTATTGTAATACTTGAGCTGGGTAAAATGGATCTGCTGGGCAGATAAATTGCTCTGAATTGTGTTGTTCCATAGAAATGCCCTTTCCTTGGATCTGCAATCCAGTTGTGGGCTTGCAGTAGTAAAATTTGGCTAAATAGGGCGAAAGTGTAGTAAGTAATGTGGTATTTTCTGTAACTAAAAATTTAGCCCTGAAGGAAACCATTGTTCACTGTAAATGCAAAATTATGCTTTAACACTTACTAATATCAAGTAATTTAATTTTTGTCTCCAGGCATAACGATTACAAGGTGGTATCCCCTGCATTAAGAGCAGTTGGAAATATTGTTACTGGGGATGATATCCAAACACAGGTAAGATTAGTTGATTTTAAAAAAGAATATTTGGCAAGACAGAATTTTGTAAAAACTATGTCAAAATGCATGTCCGGTACAGTTACCTTCATATGTCACTGAAACACACTCTGTAGAAATCTGTTGTTAATTTGATAGTTTGGGCTGCTATTTTAAATATTAACTTAATTCAAGAATGAGCATTTCTTTTACATCATTGTAGGCAGTGGGTTGCTTTATTCCTGTATAGTACTTTGACTGTTTCTTCCTTTTCCTCCCCACCTTCCTTACTGGGGGTTCAATTAGTTGTTATGGTTCCCCTTTTTCAATCTTCAAAGGCAGTCGAAGTTTTCACTTGTAAGCAACAGTGATACAAATTTATAGACAAATCAAGTATGTGATAGTCTTACTGATGTAATTTGTTCTAAAGATTTATTTTCTTAATTTTATGCAATGTAATTGAGTTTGAAGCAATACAGGGAAATATCAAGACAGGTCCTGCTTTAAAAAGAATTGTGTCTAAAAGGCCAACAGAAGTAGTGTAAAAGGAAAACAGGGAAAAAGGTTAATTACATAATTTGTGAATAAAATACTTCCTTTTAGAGCTAAGGAATTAAATAGAAAACCTTTGTCTCTTAAAAAAAATTAGATGTACACTTCTCCGGTATTTTGATTTATTCATATTTTAGCCTTAAGCGGCCTTATGTAGTCTTGCTCTTGTCAGTCTTTTGGTCTTATTTATTTGAAGGCAGATTATTTGAAGTTGCTGGTTTGTCTGTTCACACACAAGAGCATTGAACACTTAAATTTTGCAGGATGTTGCCTATGATATTTTGTATAATATGTGTTGTGAAATCTTTTGAAGTAATTTGTAAAATACACATATTTATATATATATGTATATTGCACAAGTCAGTATATATGTATATTGTGCAACCCAATTTTCAATTCTCAAATTATTTTAGGTGATTCTAAACTGTTCTGCATTGCCCTGTCTCTTGCACTTGCTTAGTAGTCCCAAGGAATCTATTAGAAAAGAAGCATGCTGGACTGTTTCTAATATAACTGCAGGAAACAGAGCTCAGATTCAGGTAAAGCCTGTGAAATTCATTACTTGGTTGGTTTTGTTTTCATTTTACTACCTCACTTGATTTTCCTTCACAAAGACAAATAAGTAGATACTGCACTGACTCTGCATTATTTATTTTAGTTGTGTTTTAGTCTATAATTATACCTAACTTAAAAGTTTTCTTCTAAATTTTGAAATACTGTTTTAAATAAAAATAGCTGTCGTGATTTGTACTAGAGAACCTGGTACATTTCTCTCAAAGGGATTTGATCGATGCTTATGAAACAATCAAAAGGATGCTTCTCTTAGTTCTGATATGAAAACTTATATTTTTTCTTTATGGGAGCATAATTTACATCTACATTCTCCATAATTCTGTTCTGCATTGTAATACATGTATTAAAGTAATAAGAAACTTTCCTTTTTTTAAAAGTTGAAGCAAAACTTCTTGCACAAACTTATCCAGAGAAAAGTGGAAATGTTGGACATTTTTCTTGGATAAAAAAACCTCTGTGTTCTTTCATCAATGCTTAGTTGTATTTTTGTGGAAATTTTTAAATCCTGACTACTGTTTAAAGTGTCTGGAGCTACCTAAAAAAGGTTCTGATTGATAAAAATGAGAATTCTGATTCAGGGGAGATGTTTCAATATGGTTTTTTCCCCTTCTACTTCAATCAGAGAGGAAAATGTCACTTCTTGATTTAATTTAAAATATATAATGAAGTCTCGATTAAACAGACATAGTCTCCCTATGGAGACCACAAAACTCAAAGTGAAATTTTGTTTTGAGGCTTAATCTTCAGGTCAAAAACTCAGGATGTGTTTTATGATTTTTAAGTGGGCCAATCTAGTAAGCACTGTTGTGTCCACCAGAAACAGGGAAGTTGAAAAAGAAGGTATCCTGATGGCTGCTGCAGTGCAGTGTTGGAATAGTTCTGAATTTCGGTTTAGTGTTTATAGTTTGTGTGGCACCTTCTAAGAAAATATCCTTGTCTTTTATATCAGTAGGCATCACTAACTCTTGTAGTTATTAGTGTTCCGAAATCTTTATTAATTATTGTAAAATACTACTATTTCATCCCTTAGGCTGTTATAGATGCAAATATTTTTCCAATATTGATTGAAATTCTTCAAAAAGCTGAATTTCGCACGAGAAAAGAAGCAGCATGGGCCATAACCAATGCAACATCAGGAGGAACCCCTGAACAGATAAGGTAAGCCTGTGTATGTTACAATTTTCTCTGCCTAAGTATCGTCTAGGATTTCTGCATTGGAGTCTTGACAGTCACAGCAACAAAATCCTAAACATAGCCTCAATTCCTTGGAACTGTGCAGGGACTAAACATAGAAATTCAGAAAAATTAGAGAGATACATACCACAAATTTAATTAATTGATTGATACTGTGTTGTTTCAGTGGTATTACACTTAAGGCTTTCCCAGAGTTACCTTCCAGAGCTGATACTACATTGTCAAACACAACTGGAACAGTTAATGAACAGTTTTAGTGTTTGAAAACATAAAGCTTTGGGAAAGTTGTTTAGAAACCATGTGCAGTGGGATTGTATATTTGTGGAGAGACTTTTTACAGCAAAAGTAAGTACCAATAGCAGTAGACTAGCCTGTCAGAATAAACGTGTTGGATTATCACTTCTTCTTTCCCTCTCCCTCTGTTGTTTTTCTGTTACAAAGGTATTTGGTAGCACTAGGTTGTACCAAGCCTCTTTGTGACCTTCTGACTGTGATGGATTCAAAGATAGTACAGGTGGCTTTAAATGGACTTGAAAATATTCTGCGTCTTGGAGAACAAGAGTCTAAGCAAAATGGAATGGGCATCAATCCTTATTGTGCCCTTATAGAGGAAGCATATGGTAAGAAAATACTCTTGTAAAACTACATACCTGAACTTCTTTATTCCAGACTGTTAAAAGAAACCCTTGTGAGTCATTTTGAAATTTGTAGATAAGTTTAATATAAGAATTCAAGCGTAAGCAGACATAAAGTATCATAAATTAAGAAATGTAACATGGTAGGTAAAGTGGTTAAATACAGAAAACATCTGGGTGTTTATCTGTGGTCAGTTTATGAAATGTCCCTCTAGAAATACATTCTCAGAAGTATTTAACACAGTCTGTTGGAGCCATGCTTTGCATAAGTTTATCAGCCATTCATAAATATATTTTTCAGTACTTCAGTACATAGTCCTGTCTGGTACAGTTCCATTACCAACAAAGATGCAAGATAAGTGTTTTCCTTACTGATTCCCAAAGCTTGATCGCTTTTGGCATAGTAAATACCAGTAACAGTTCAGATCATAAACCCAAGTTTTAATTTGTGAAAGTATTTTGTTCTGCTGCTTCTTATAAGAGTTATTGAATTAAACCATGTTTTAAAGACAGACTATCAAAACTAATTTGTGGAGTTTCAGGACTGGAAGCTTTTGATTTACCAAAATGAGTGTTAAAATTGGCTTATAATGAAATTGGCATTACTTATGGAGAGTTATATTTATTGTAGCTCTGACATAACAAAATTGGCAGACATTTGTATTTCAGGAACTGCTAGTAACAGTTCTAGCAGACCACATTATGCCTGATGAGATGGTACTGACTTTTTGTAAAGCATTTTTAAATCTGAATAGCTTGTTTACAGAGTTTAATTTCTACAATCAAGTGCATACTTGAACAACTTTGCAATTTAATGTGTGAGACCAATAAGTACTGAATACTTTAGTGGCATTTCTTCTCTTCCAGATTATTGAATGTCTGGGTTCTCTTTTTTCCTTTACCACTTAAGTATAGACTGCTGAAGCTGCAGAGTAATTCCAAGAAGGGAAAACAGCTAATTATATCACCCTCTTTGCTTTGGCCTCTGCAGTCACCAGAAGGGTTCATATGACCTCTTTCTAATCCAACTTAAGTGAAAACTGAATTATCTTAAATAGCTAAACAGGAGTTTACTGCCAAACACTTAACTCAGCCAACAGAGCAGATGTTACATCCTCTAGCTTGCAAACAATAACCCTTTGGAAAGATAGTATCTTCAAATCTCAGAGTTAAATTTGGAAAAAGATTACCACACTGTGCCCAGTGACAACTCCATAATAGAAGATAGAATTTAGAGGTGGTGAAGACTGAAAGAGTTAAAGAAATTGGGATATAAAAAATTACTATAGCAATGAGTTTTATACTATCCTAATTCTATACAGATTCAATTTCTTCATAGGCTTGGCATATTTCTTTGAAGATACTACAGCCTCCTCCTCCTTAGTTTAATTGATCTGCTTTTAGCATAGATTTAAAATTCATTTGACAGCAGAAAATGAAGAAGTAGAAATACGTGGGTTAGTAAATTAACAATCAATTATATTGAATGAATTGAGGTGATTTGGGGTTGCATTTTTGTAACCAAGAAGTACCACTGTACTATAGGCTGTTTTCTTTTGAATTCATCATTCATTTGAGCAACTTGATTTTTTAAAATGTTCTATTTTGAATTTAGGACTTGATAAAATTGAATTTCTTCAGAGGCATGAAAACCAAGAGATATACCAAAAGGCTTTTGAACTCATAGAACATTATTTTGGTGTTGAAGAAGAGGACTCTAGTATTGCACCTCAGGTGGATGAAAGTCAGCAGCAGTTTGTGTTTCAACAGCAGGAGGCTCCGATGGAGGGTTTCCAGCTCTAAGCTACTGAAGTGAATACAAGTGTAAAATTTAAATACTTCTACGGTTTGGGTTTTGGTTGTTTGTTTGGTTTTTTTCTCAGAGGTCTTTTCTTCATGGCCAAAGTTAGAGGAAAAGCTGAATATGTTTTGAAGAAATAGATGAAGAAGCAGCTCATGCACTTTTATATATTGCGTTAGAGACAACTGTTCTGTTTTGTATTTGTGTTTTTCATTATCTCCTATGTACAGGAAACAACTGTGAGTAATCATGTCTAAAAGCATTAAATGTGATTTAATAAGAACTGTTAAGCTAAGACTTGGTAGAATTTTAGGTAGTGGTTCTGAATTTTTCGTGTAGTCTCAAACTTCATATCAGCAATACAGTTACTGACAGTTGCATTTTTGGCAGTAAGCTTGACTTGCCCAGTCTCGTATCAAATCTACCTCTTGTATTGAAGCAAAAACATTGCTTCAAAACGAAGGCATGAAATAAAGAAGAGCTTGTAAGAAGCTGAATTGGAATGTGAAAAATATTTATTTAAATTGTGAAACTTTTATGCATTACTTACTTTACAACACACTGTTGGAATTTATTTATAAAATGTATTTAAAGACAATAGATAAACGTATATATGCTAATTAGCTAATATAATATTGAATATATGAAAAAACTTTTTCTGAATTATGTGGAAGAAGACTATTTCAGAAATTTTCAAATTGGAATCAGCAGAGAGCTTGCTGATCATTTGACGCTGGCTCTGTAATGAAAGCTGCTAAATGGCATTACAAGTCAGCCACAACTGCAGTACTTTGCAGTGGAAATGGTTGCTGTAGTTACCACAAGAATGCGGCAATTATGAATGACAGAGATGGTGATTTGCGGAAATCACCAAGCAGATGGTATACAGCTGTCTTCTGTCAAAATGTGGTAACACCACTTTAGTTTGAGAAATATTGCAATGTTTGCCTTTCTAGTACAGTAGCTTCTTAAAAGTTTAGACAGTAGGTGGTGTTTTTTGACCAAATATGCTACCGCCACTTGAATTGTTCCTTAAGTTAATGAATTCAGTTTTCTTTTGATAAGACAATAGAAATACTCCTTTCCAATTAAAGGAAAAGTTTGTTGGACTGTAAATAGCATTAAATATATGGACACCAAAACTAACTAGAAGTTATTGTCATCTAAATATTTAGGCTCTACAATATACAGTGTTTGCTGTTAAACACTAAAAGAAGTAGAATTCTAATATTTACGTTAATAGTTTTGAATACAGAAAAATGTACTCTCTGCTTCAACTTGCATATAAGTAATGTTTCTCGTGTATTAGTGGTATATCTCATTTGGAGAAATTAATACTTTGGGTTATCTCTGAAGTATTGCTATTTTCTACTACCTGTAATTAATGTATTAACATCAAACTCCTGGGTTAAGTGAAATCCTTGACATATGAGAGCATTTCATGCTTCATAAAAAGCTGCAGTTTAAACTTCAAATCACTCACCCATGGCACTGTGCTTATCACTAAACAATATTTTAATGCACTGAAAAATACAGGTTAAAGGTGGTATCATTTACAGTACCATTTATATTTAGAAATTTTTTTACATGCAAGTTAAGATTCTAAGATGTTTCACTTTGATGTTACAGCAATATATTCTATATTGTAATTGAATGTGGGACTTGAAGTGGATTTTCTAAATTAATGGTCAGTTTTGACTAAGGTGTAACTAGGAGGGAAGAAACCTCCCTTTGAAGTCTTTTTAGTGGAAGATAGAAGTGTAAGAAGTGTATATAGGAGTGCTGTTACTTTATGAACTCTGAATAATGAGATATTTTAGCAAATGACACTTTAAACCTAGATTTGTACAGCATACAACAGTTTTGAATAGTGTGATAATATTGAGTACAGCTGCCAAATTTTCATATAGCGTTAGGTGATTGTACTTACGCCCTTTTTACTCTCATAGTTTGAGGTTTTCATACACCAACCTTCTTCATTGTGCTCCCCTCTCACCCCCCATCTATCAAAGTACAGGGTAACATTCATGGAAATCTACCAAGATTAGTAGCAAATGCTGAATTTCAATATTATTCTAGTGTAAGGAAATTATTCAGGTAACAGGGTATTCCTTTGTTTCTAACAACCTTGTTTTGATAACAACCAGCTGTGCCTGCTTTTTATTTGAAGAACCCTGTAAAAACTACATTTATAAGCCTCCCTAATTTAAACCAAATCTGAACTACGAAAATCTTGTTTGAAAGACTTGAAAATGAAGAAAAGAGGGGACATTTGAAGTATTCTATTTGTTTCAAAGGAATGTCTTCAGTTGTGTGGATATATTATTCTATATGTGTGAACGGTTAGTGACTGCACTTTACACATTTAGATAAACTATATTTCATGCCTCTGATACATTTAAATGGAACAGTTTAAAAGGGAACTAAAATTGGTGTACTTTGGATAATGAAAACCATTATTTAAACTCAACATTTGGTTTACCCGAAAATTGTTAAAAAATAATAATTCTTTAAAGGACAAATATATAGGATGGCCTCTCCTATTTTATCACTGCGTTTACATCATACTTTGTTAAAAGCACATCAATGAACAATATAAAACCAGAGATTGTTACTTAAGATCAGCTCTGTTGTACTCATTTGCAGGTAGGGGCATGATTATCATGATGTGGCCGAAACAGATGAAACCAATATGGAGAGAAAAACAAAATAAAACAGTGATGAGAAAATCTCTTCAAGTTTGATATTTAATATGGAATCCGAAGTGGCCTATTAGTTATGAAGACTATGTAAAAATAGAGGGGTTTGGTTTTAATTAAAAGGGTACCATTTGTTCTGCTTAAATGTGAATACTAACTAGCTAATCTATGCAACTATGCAGAGCATAAGAATTTTTATCAGTTCCCTCCTCATTACACTGAATCATATCCAATTTTTTCGTCGTTGCACTTTTGTCCAAGGACTGGTTCATACAGCATTTTAATTTTCTAATATTTGCTTTAAACACTGTTGCTAGCAGCAATCAGAAAATGGTAATAATGTTGGCACAGAAATGTTAGCTGTAGAACAAGTTTGCAACTGGATACTACTTATTGTTGGGCCTGTCTTTAAGAAAATAGTAAAGATGCACTATTGCCATTCCTGTATGGTTAATTCTTGGTTTAAATTTATTAAATTTTACAACTGAGGATTTTTGTAATAGGCCTACTAATGGATATGTGAACGTGAACTGTGACCTCAAGAGTTCACTGGAGTCTGGAATAAGAAATTTCAGTTACTTACGGCACAATGTCTTTACATAATGTGTGGAAACTACATTACCTATATTAACTTCAGATAGTAATAATGCATCTTTAAATCCAGGCCAAAGGCTTATTACTGTAACAGAACACATATTAGTGGTATGCAATTTATGGAATGTTGAATCTCCAAATACCATACAGAAACCAATAAAACCTATTTTACAGATGTTTATTGTATTTATTTAGCGGTTCAATAAGTGTGGATTATTAAACTAGAAAATGTAAATGCCATTTTGAATACAGCATTGATGCAGATGAGTTCAAACTGGCTGATCTGTGTGCTGAAAAACTAGGCCCTGTCACTAGACAGAAAACTTCTTGGTTTTAAGTATTTTGTAATTATCTAACCAAATATACCAAATATTCTTACAAAAATACCTCATCTCATTTAAAATGAATTACTACTTTTAATCATATGCAAAACATTCTAACTATTTTAATTATGTGCAGCAAGTACACAGAATATCTCTCTAATGAAAGAGACCCTCCCTTTCTTTTTGTGATGCTTTAACTACCCTAATTGGCTCGATTGTGTGCATACTGCAGTCCATTTATGGGTGAAACTCATTAATTGCTCTCAGCAACAGTTAATTTTGCTCCTACATTTGGCATTTCATAGGAAGTTACTTTGCCTTTGACTCTGCAGCTAGCGCAGCCTCCTCCCGCCACTTGGCCTTCTTTGCCAAGTTCCAGCTTGTTAAGGACTCATGACGTGCAGCAGCCTGTGGAAGTAAAATGTCTCCTTGAAGAGCAGCATAGTAGGAGTAACGATGCACCCCACAGAAAGCTACCCAACCTGGGGAACTGGCAGCAGCTACTAACAGCCGGGGGTGTGGCAGAGTCTGTATTAGCTAAAACTTGGGCAGGTGCAAGCTGCTGCTTCTGTCTTAGGTTTGTCTTCACAGAATTCCATAATTTCTAAGGTATGTTACAAGGGCGTACTCACCTTTTTAGCTGAAGCAATCACCGCAAAGCAGGCAACAATTGAGAGTCCAATCATGATGTAACAAGCTTTCACTCGAGCTTTGTTTCTTGCCTTGTCTAGCATCTCTGGCCTGCAATTAATGTTGTTGAATTGAATCATTACAAAATAGTAAAGTATCTCTTCTTCAAAGCATCACAGACATAACATCACAATTGAAAAAATCGAATTAGCTTCTGAAACAAGCATCTTCAGCTTGCTGTGGTTGGTTATGTACCACCCATTTCCTGATCCCATTCCATTTCCCTTGGAAAAGCAACATTTAATGATTTAGGCTGATTTTTTTTATTTTTTTTTTAAGAAATGAAGAAATTGCTCAGGCAATAAATACTTGCATTTAAGTGCTTGGGGTAAATACACCAGAAACTGTACCTTATGCTCTATTTACACATTGTGAATACTTTAAACAGAAGTAAATGTGGTGTCAAGCAGATGGGATGAAAGCAAGTTCCTTTTACTCAAAATTTAGAAATCAATTGCTGTCATATCTAAGCTGTTTAGATCCTGTAGACTAAAGACTAAATACATGGATTGGGTTAAAGCAGAATTTGTACTGCTATGAGTTAGAGGCTTTAGTTCTTTATTAAAGCTGCAGCCTCAGAGAAAGCGGGCAGCTGATGTCAGCCACCTCACTATTACAGGAACACACACCTGAACAAGAACAATCTACATAATTATTTTTTGCTGGTCATCAAAGGCAAAATAGTGTGAACTTCTGCCCTCCCTTTGGCCATCGTTGCTGCAGGAGAGGTGGTGTATGGGTCAGCAACCTGTGTTGGTGCCAGTCCCATTTCCACCCTCCTCTGTTCTGGGCAGGCTGCTCAGAACCAGCAGTAAAGGAAATCATGAAAATTGTTCCAAAATTTTCAGCTCACTTTTTCCAAGCCAGATGTGTACAGTTGCATGGAAGTACAGTTTTTAAGGTGTTCATTATAATGCTGGCTGTGCACCATTTTCCTTTCATGAATCATCGTGGGAATGCTTTATATATTTGTAAGATAAAGAATATAAATATATTTTTTATATGTATGTATGTATAAAATGACAACTACATATGTAAAAAGGATAGTTTCATAAATAATTAATTTTGTGTTGTAAGTCATGTAATGATCTCTTTTCCCCCAAAGGACCTTTAGCTTTACTTTAAAGAGTAATGTGGTGGGATGGGGCAGAGCTGGAGTTTTTATGGTTGAAGTTCTGCTCATGAAAGCCTGTACCAAGGCTGAGGGCTGCAGTCCTTGTCTCTAAGGCTTAATGCAATGGAATAGGGCAAATCCTATGAGTGGCAATGCTGTACTACCCCCTTCCTTGCCAAGACACACAGGAGCATGTTGCGCACACCATGTTCCTTGCAGAGGACTGACAATGCCTGCAGTTCTAAATAACTGCTTCTGGTTTGTACAATGGTAAAAATCATCTTCAAAGCAAACCACACATCAGAACTAGCATGTAAAATTATTAATCCAATAATCCATTTGTAGCAAGAAAAGCAACACCATAAATGTTATTAGTGTGGCATATTAGCCTAATCATATTTCACAATGCACTAATTGAAGCTCTTCTGAAGCAGATTTTCACTTCCTCTGCTTTAAGGAAAACAGACCTGATAATTTTCTTCCCTAATTGCACATGACAGCCTTTGCTTTTCAATCCTTAATCAAGACTCAAGGTAAATCTCTGCTGAAGCCAGTGACAGCTGCTTTAGAGAAAAATCCAAACAAACCATAACAACCTTGAATAAAGACTGCAAATTTGTCCTTTAGTACAAACTATCTTCAGCAGCTACATTATGTTCACAGGTAACAACATCTTGCAATTCCTTTTTTGGTTTGTTTTTTTTTAAAGACAAACAGTGTCATGGTTCAGCTTCAGTGTATCACAATTAGCTACTTCTAGTATATTCCTTTTTATGATCTCACAGTTAATAATGTGACTTTGCTCACCCAGAAAGCACAAGGTGGTGACACTCATTTGCCAGGCTAGCCACTGTGCAGAAATGAGTGATAAGTGTGCATGTATGTATATGGACTGGCAAAAGCAAAGTGTCTTTATAAACACCTTTCAATGACTTGAATAGCATTTACAGCTTCTGAGACCTTGTCTGAATCGTTTTCTAGGGGAAAATGGTGAGACTCACACAGTGCAAGAGAGGTTAGACTGTTCAGAAAGCCACTGTCCAGCTCAGCAAATAGTGAAACTGTCAGGAACCAACAGGAACCGGCAGAGGACCTACCTGTTGGTTTACACAACTCTGCATGCAGCTTATTCTGAACATGTCAGCCAAGACAGGGGTATATTGTGATGATAAAAAGGAGTGTTCTGGACAGAGACATCTAACATGCTAACATCCTAAGAAAAAGCAGCAATTGGCATTAGAGGGGTTTCACGTGTTTAGTGACTGACTTCTGTGGGGAATGGTTAACTTTGAGCAAGTCAGAGAACCCCAGAGTCAGAGTGGTTTGGGTGGGAAGGGACCTTCAAAGATCATCTAGTCCAGTGGGTCAACAAGAATGCAAGGCTAAGGCTACATCAAGTACTTGGTTTTCCATGGTGTGTGATGCTCCTCTCGTAACTTCCTTCCCTATTTTTTCCTCAAATTCTATAATAAACAATAAATTTTTGGATGTAATCATTCAGTGACAATCGGCTCCCTCAGAACTCTTTATGGGACCTATAAACAGAAAATATTGTTTACCAATAACATCCTTCTCCAATTGCACATTAGGAGCAAGCAAAACAAACAAGCCAGTACATAAAAGTAACCAAGGCTGTCTACTCAGATGGATCCAGTTCTTAATCCCAGGCTCTGGGGATTCCAGCAAGGAACATTTTCTCATCTTAACCTCTAACCAGGACAGGAAATTCTCTTGCCCTCTAATTTGTTTCCAAGCGTTCAGTGTTGAAAAACTGACTGTTTTAAACTCTGTGGAAAAGCTTTAGATCAGAATCAAGCCACTAGTTTCCCTTCAGCTCCATGTCCCCCTTGGACAAGGGCAGCGCACTTACGGGATCCTCGGAGGAATCTCTTCTTCTGTCTTGAAACGTCCAGTCCAGAGGAGGATTTTTTTGTCAAACTTCGAAGGTTTGTAACTTGCAACCACCTTGTGAGCCTGCTCAGCTTAAGGATTAGGAAAAAAACACTTCGTGAAACCGTGCGCTAAGAGTGCAACAGTAGTATCGGTGGAAGGGGAAGACTAAGTCAGGGATCAGACCTCCAGGTCTCGCCTACGCAGAGTGACCTCCTCGCGGTCTCTGGAGCACCCCTGCATGTAACGAGTGTCCCTGCGGGTCTGCTTCCACCTCCCCGCCGCCTGCGGGCGTGGGTACCCAGGCCAGCCGGAGAGGAGAACACCCGGGACCTCCCGAGCCGCCCTGCCACCCTCGGGCCGCCCCACTGGGGCAGCTCTGCCCCGCTCCACCCCGCACCGCACAGCTCCCCGTCACCCGTGGGGCATCCCCTTACCGCGGGCGGTGCCCGGGCTCCGGGCGGGCTCTGCGGCCGCTCCCCGCGGTGCGGGCGGGCGGCGCGGCGCGGCGGACAGCAGCATCCCGGCGCGGAGGCGCGCTGGCAGCATGGCGAGGGAGGGAGGGCGGCGGCGAGATGCAGGGACCCTCTGCCGCGGGGAGAGCAGCCCCGCTCCCGATCCCGGCCCCGGCCACGCCCGGCCCCGCCCCGCCCCGCGGGCCATTCCAGCCGCGCCCGGAGGAGAGGCGAGGCGAGGCGAGACGGGACGGCCGTGGCACGGGGGGAGATGGGCCCTCCGGAGAAGGCATCCTTGCCCCCCTGCCGCACTCACGGGCTGCAACCCCAGCATTCAAGTCAAAACTCAGCTAAAGAAACAGCCGTGAAGGCTCAGCTTCGTGTCAGGACGTGCACCTGTGGGAGCAAGTCCAGAGAAGGGCCACAATGATGGCCAGAGGGCTGGAGCACCTCTCCAGTGCAGGCAGGGTGAAAGAGCTGGCGTTGTTCATCCTGGAGAAGAGAAGGTTCCAGGGAGACCTGACAGGAGCCTTCCAGTGCTTAAAGGGGGCCCACAAGTGAGCTGGAGAGAGGCTTTTTACAAGGGCAGGTAGTGATTCCTGTACCCCTATGACAAGGAGTAATGGCTTTAAATTGAATCAAGGTGGGTTTAGATTAGGAAGAAATTCTTTCCTGTGAGGTTGCTGAGACACTGGCACAGGTTGCCCAGCAAAGCTGTGGATGCCCTGTCCCTGGCAGGTTGGATGGAAAATTCAGCAACCTGGTCTGGTGAAAGCTGTCACTGCCCATGGCAAGGGAGTGTTGGAGCTAGAGAATCTTTAAGGTCTCTTTCAATGCAAGCCATTCTACGATTCTATGTTTCAGTGCAAGATTAAGTCCAGTTCTCTAACACAGACATGCCCACATCCCTGTTTCTCTAATTTTACTGCTTTCAGAAGGTTCAAACATAATGAATCTCATCATATACTTTTCCATTTACTTCAACTGAAAAACTTTATTTTTTTCCTTTCACATCCTGGACAGATCAAGCCCTTATTAGAAAAACCCAAGTCAAAACAAAACAAAGAAAAAAACCAAAAAACTTTCAGTATGAACATATCCTTGAAAGAAAAGACTGAGCACAGAATACATATTTAATAAGCAACAACCCATGTCAGCATGATACCAGGGTCAGTGTAAGACAGTATCTCAACAGAATTGCATCTGATACACCAAACAGTGGAAGATTTTACGTGCATCAACCAAAGCCAGAATGATTGCTGATGAGCAGAGGAAGTCTTGCTCCCCAGGGATGAATCACTGCCCAGCAACAGCTGAAGTCCTGTGCTCAACATGACAGCACAAATGAGTCTTGAACTGTTTGTAGCAAAAACCTTTTTCTGAAAGATTACAAAGCTGTAGCCAAACCCATCTTTTTCTGAAAGCAAAATATTGGGTAGAAGAAATGAAAAACTGGTCACCAAAGTGAATTCTATCATCCCTAATATTAGAACTCTAAAAAAATGCCATTTGAACATTTTATTCTGGAAAGATACAAAAAAAGTACTTTTTTTTCCCCAGTAAGTAGTCCCATCTTCATGTTTTCTTATTCATACATGTACAGTTTTTATGCCAAAATCATTAAAGTAACATGTCCTTATAGCTGGTAAAACATCAAAGCCATTCCAAGCCATTTAACTTATACCAAAATAAAAAAAAATTAAAAATCAATCTTCCCACATTCTATTTCAGAACAAAATTTCTGTTTGCTTCTCTAAACAGAAGAATCTATCTTCCTGAATCAAAGCCCTACACCAGCTTCCCATGTCCTTCATATATGCCCCCCAAGCAGCTCTGTCCTCTTCCAGAATGTTGTCAAGGAGATGAAGACACATCAATAGAAATGACCTAGAGGGTGATACTTTTCTTTCTTCCTGCTCAAAGGGAATGGTGTTGTGTTAAGCAGTGCTCCTTGTCCCCAGAGACACAGCTGGGAAGAATCAGCCAGGAAGAATCAGCAGATCTGGCCTGGGCAGCTCAGCATCATACATTATGAGCAGCATCCCAAATACTGCTATTACTGCTACTTGTGATGATAACCCAGACATTTAAAGTCACTGTAGTTCCAGTGGCCATCAGCAGAGCTGATGGGAGGAAGCCTGGAGCTTACATAAATAGTTTTCAGCACTTGCAAAGAACTGCTCTAAAGATTCTGGGCAACTGAAAAGCATTTCCACAACCAGAACTACTGAAATCTTGAGGGAATTATGCCCTTGAGAAGAGGATTTGAAACATTTGGTGGCCTTCATAGTCTTCAGTCTCCCTGAAGATATTGTACCTTGTGTGATAGTGACCTCAGAATGCAGCATTTATCATTATTAACGTCTGAGACCATAGAAGTGTTAAATAGTGTTTACATCCAGGGCAGCCTCCTGCTGACCTCAACTAATGGCATTTTCACATTTGATTTCTCTGTGGACAGCAGTGTATTTGGGGACATTTGTTCTCTCTATTGCTTTCAGAGATGGAAAATGTGCTGGTGAGATGTTAATGTTTTGATAATTGGTTTCAGGACCTTTCCACAATAAGCAAGGAGATCATGTTGTGCATTAAAAAAAAGAAAGCTGACCCCTTTGGCCCTGCATGACCTGACCTATTGCTCTGACAGCACCATGATGAGACTTCACTCTGACTCTAGAAGGTGATTCGTGTTCTGTGCTCTGGGGATGAAAATCTGTTTCAGGCTTGCTTCATGTCCCTTGACTGATAACAGGAATGGTTAGATTGGTGGAATACTAACTGCTCTGGGCAAGTGAATGCACTCTAGCGTAATGAACTCCTATTTCAAGCTTTATCACATCCTCTGTAGCACAATGCCTTTATGTTATACCTACATACGATCAGTTGCTTCTTGCAGACAAGACATTTAAAAACACGTAACACAGATGAGTATAGAGTCTCTTTTTTCTGTCAAGCCTAGCTAACAAATCTGTTATATCCACTTAGCTCCACTGTTGACTGTGTTTTGAACAAGATCCGAGTAGTTGGAGAATTAGATGGAGCGGGTAGGACTCCTTTGAAATTCTGCAATATGTGGTTTCTTTCTTTAAGGATATCTCAGTGGAGACCTTCACATTGCTGAAATCAGGCCCTGTTGCTCTAGACTTTCCTCATCCTCCTGCAGGAGGAATGCCCTCCCACACACAGCTTCCAACCTAAAGGACGTTTCTAAGATGCAGACTGAGATCTACAGTGGAAATAAATACCTTACAGGTGTCCATATTGCCATTGTACAAGGTCAAACAGAAGATCAAATAGAGAGGTAAGGAAATTAAGTAAGCAAACTCAAATTTAAATAAAAATATGGCTTTAATAATTCCCTTTCATATAGCTTCAGGGCATGCTACACCCTGTTTAGGGTCTAAAAAGCTCTGTGGTACCATTACCCTGACAGAAAAATTACTCCTTCTCTGAACATGCCTTCTGCCTCTGGTACAGAAGGCACAACACAGCTGTGCTCATGGAGCTACAGAGATGATGCTCAGCCAATGCAGATCATGCCATTCATTGTTGTGCTATTTCTATGCACCATAACTGTGCGTTGGCATGTTCTTAATGAAAATCAGATTTTTCAGTATGTATCAAACCCCCTAAAAAATTTCCAGGATGCACCCATGCTGATACTGGTCATGACACTATGCCAATGACAGGAATCGATTAGTGGTTGTAAGTTTTGACATTACACATTGTTCTTACACTCTCAGCTAAGAGGACATCTGGGTACAAACACAGTAAGCTCTCTCTCCTTGTACATCAGAGGAGGTGCATGAGGTGAATCAGTGTATTTCTTCTGGGTATGGGGGAAAAAGGTAGATGAACACATGTATAATTACAGAGCTCCAAAGAAATTCTTTCATTTTATTATAGACCCGTCTCTAGTTCATTAACATCCTGGTAAATACAAAGACCTGCAGCACTCATCTGGAATAAGGTGTGCAATCCTGGGGAGGAAAAAAAAGAGATTCACTGATACTGGGTGAAAAGGGTTACTTTTGGAAGTTGAGGAGAATGGAAAGCCTATCTTAAAAGTGGAGACTAAAAGACTCTGCTTGTTTATCCTAGCAAATAAAGGCTGGGACAAGGCTCTCTTTGATCTGTGAAATGGGGCCAGATGAGAAGAATGGCTCCTTAAACAATTGGGTATCAAAGAGGCAAAAGTAGTGGAGTAAACTCATGTGGTCCCACCGACATGACTGTAAGAAATAATAATTTTGTGATGCTTCTGCCTCACTAGAAGGGAGATTACAGAACAGGTTCCCACAGTTCTGTCTGAGCAGGCTGGGGGAGAAGGGGAGCTGCTGAAGGGGACTGCATGTCTTGGAGCCTGTAGAAGAAAGGGCTGGACTCTCAGAGCTAGAAAAGCCTTTCAGATCTGGTAATGGATAACTGCTTAAGTACAGGAGAAGGTGTTTCACACTGCCTGCTCTCCTTAGGGATGCCAAAAGGAAAGAGATCTGAAAGATAAATGGCTCCCTAAGATGGCTTTTTATCTTTCAGTACTTTAACTCTGGCCAGTCATATGCTGGAGACTCTTTTCCTGGCCATAGTTCTCACATCATTTTTAGGAAAAACTTTGCCTTGTATTAGTGGCTGCCCAGGCACTTGGAAATGGCAGTTTCCATTCACAGAGTTTTTCTCAGTTTTACTTGAGTCCGAGACAGTAGCTCGAAAGCTGGAAGACTTTGAATCCAGAGAAACCTGACTAACAGCAACGCTGCCTGCACTCTTAGTTGAATATGTGTAAACCATTTTTAGAAAGGCAGATTTTGTGTTTGTTTCTTGCTTGTAAATGATGATATAGCACTTTGGAAGAAAAGTGCAGCAGAGGATTCCATAATTGGATATTAAAACAACAATGATTTCCACTGCTGGCAAGTATTTTCCAAATGTGGTTGCATGGACAGGGATAAATACAATCCATGCTATAAAGTAGATTAACATTCCAAAAGTGATGAATTTAGCTTCGTTGTAGTTCTCTGGCAACTTCCTACCTTTAAAGGCAAATATGAAGCAAATAAAGGCTAGGGCAGCAATGTAGCCCAACATAATCCCAAAAGCTACAACAGACCCCTCATTGCATTCCAGAATTATTGATTTGGGGATTGAGAAATTCTGATTTACAAAAGGTGTCCTAAATATTAGCCAGAAGGTGCAAATGATAACTTGAATTCCAGTGCAGGCCACCACAGTGGGAATAGGCTTGTACATGCATTTTAGGAAATTCTGAAGCTTGGGATCAAAGCTGAAGGCTAGTAAAATTTTTAGTGACTTTATTAAAATACATGAAATGCAGAGTGTAAAACTTATGCCAAAGAGTGCTTGCCTAGTTTTACATTTGAAATCTGTGGGTACATCTATGAAGAAAACGGTGCTTAAAAAAATTAAGAAGTGGGAAAAGAGAATAATATAGCAGACAGTCAGACCACCAGATGCCTTTACAACTGGTGTGTTCAAGTTTTTAGTAAATATTACACAAATTGACAAAACCAACACAACTCCAAAAGCAGACAGAAGGAGGAGGAAAACAGCAAACCAGTCAGTCCAGGCAAGGAAGTAGATTGTCTTTCTGTAGCATGTAGTACTATTGATGGGAGCCCAGTAGGTTTTGTTGTTACATCGGTAGCAGTAATCCATATCTGGAAGCAGAAGAAAAGGAAGATAACTTAGAAACCCAAAATAAATGAACTGCTAAGTGGATTGTCGGGGATTGAGATACAGCAACAATGGGTTGATGTGGGAAGGGATGCTAAGGGGAAAAGACGTGTCTGACTGCATCTAACTTCTCCTGTCGCCATCCAGATGGAGGAGCTGCAGGGCTGCAGCGGCTGCGGTGGCACTGGCAGAACGAGTGAAGGACAAAGGCCTGCCAGCTGGGAGCAAGGATTGCCTGCAGCCAGGGGCAGGGAGAGGACAGGGAGAATGACTAGGGCTCTAAAACTGTCCTCATCATCACTACCCAGCGATATGTGACCAGGCCAGAGCTCTGGACAGGCAAACTTTAACTAAAACCTGAACAATGACTCGGGAATAATCAATTCTCACAGAAATCTGAACTATTTTTCTTTTATATGTCTATTTTTACAAGAAAACACCCCAACAGCCTCATTACAGATCGCTTTGGAAGTAAAATAGCAAGAACAAACATTGCTTTAGATTATGATTTGAAAGGTACTTTTGCTTTGAAATTCCTATCCTCTGATATGGAGAAGTTTCACAATTAATTGAATAAGAAGATAAAATTAATTTTCTTCTGCTCTCAGGATATTAAAAGTACACGGTGCCATAATTTTCTTAATTCCATCCCTCTCCTCCTTGTTTAATTTTCCACTTTAAAAATGTTTTCTTAAACCTATGTATGAACCACTGGTAAAGTACACATCAGATTTCATACTAGAAAATATTACTGTATAGTTATATCAAACTGCATGGTACTCTGTGGTAAGACAAAAAACATTCTGGTAAGCAAAATACGTAACCCTTGTACTTCATAGATTCATAATTCTTATGGAATGGTTTGGTTTGGAAGGGACCATCAGGTTCCAACCCCACTGTCAGGGCCAGGGCCAACTTCCACTAGACTGAGTTGCTCGGAGCTCCATCCAGCCTGGCCTTGAACACTTACAAGGATGGGGCATCCACAACAACTTCTCTGGGTAACCTGTTCCAGTGCCTCACCACCCTCACAGTCAAGAAATTCTTCCTTATTGGACTGGGTGTACTACGGAAAGACAGGGAGGCAAGGCTTTATTTTGATGAGAGTCAGTCTCACTGATAAATCAGCCATAATTTCTGCCCTAACAAAGGATAATGTTAGTCAGCTGGACAATCTAATTGCTTTAAATTTGGTCTTCTAAGAAGCATTTATATCAAGTTTTATGGGAAACCGAACATAAACAAATATTTAAATCCCATTCCAAAGTTAAATCCAAGGTTGCCAAGGCACATTATATCCAAACAAAACAATTGTATTGATGTCTAAATAAACCTTTGTTTGGATCATAATTCTTTACCTGTTTGATTGCTGTAATGGTTTTCCGGGCAGTAAACACACTCATAGCAGCATGTATGTGGACTTTCTGTAACCTTTTTCATCTGGCCTGGCCTGCAGTGCTGGGAGCATGTTGACTGAACCTTCTGCAGTGTGCAGAGAACAAAAAACAAGCAAAAAACCCACTAAGGAACATTAATATAAACCTGCAGCAATTCTGCAATTTGTATCCAGCGTTTTTGGTATCATACATATTTTAAGACAATCTGAAAATAACATTGAAAAAAGTCATGATAGGGTCCATATTTCTTGTATTTTCTCAACATTGTCAACAAGCAAGATAGAATGGGGCATTATCTACCTGATAATTGGATTTTTTGGCCCTGAATGCCAATCACTGCATTTATATGTACCTTTAAAATCTAGATCAAAGTCTGTTGTTCAGCTTTGAACCTGAATTTAGACTGCAGAGGATCAGCTCCAAAGAATGCCTCAAGGCATCTGATGGGGGTTTTGAGTGAACTGCTTCACACATCAGATCCCAAAATCCTACTCAGCTCCGCTGAGCTCAGGAGAGACACTTTGGCCTGGGGGGGAGACCCTTTGAAGGTGCTCTGTATTGCAGCTCTGAGATTCCTGACCCTCAACAGCTCATCCCTGAGTCTTGAAGATCCACTCCTGGGTGTGTGATCAGGGCATTCTCTTGAGGTCTGGGCTCAGGACCTCCTCCCAAAGGCAGTTTTTTTGTAAAACAAAGAATCTGTCCTGAAGCACACTGCAATTTCTTCTCCCTCCAAGACCATGCTCACAAGCAAGTGGAGACATTCAGTAGTAGTGTCCTTAGGACAGACAAAACTTCTCATCTTAAGAAACCTTCTAGGAGCATTCTGGGGAATAAATCAATTTTAAATTGATGCTCACAGGCTAACATGCATCTCAGAGTGCATGGCAGTTATCAAATATACTCAGAAAGGTTTCTTTGGTCTTAAAGGGGAATGTTAAACTACAAGAGAGCTTTCTAGCTGACACATGCTTCAGTTGCAAATGCTGGAGCGTGAAGAAATCATATGAAATAAATTTCAAATGTTATGTCAATAAATTAAAAATTACCTTTAATTCCAGAAAATATCTTTTTTTCTCTTCATCCTCAAAGATAAAAACACCTTTCTCTGCATCATATTCTGCCATAGTGGTGATCTCCATGTGGCCATCAATTTCTTTCCAAAGAAATACATCATAACTGGTGCTCATATCTCCATTAGAGTCAAACTTGAATTCTTTATTATCATCAGTGATTATCACTTTTTTTAGTTCTTCAAGAAGCTGTACATAAGTATAAGGAATGATTACATACATCAGTATCATGTCAGTGTGACAAACTGAGTAGTTTAACATATATATGATAAAATCAAGTAAAAAAATGGGTTTAGAAGTAAGAGAAATATTCAAATCTAAATTAATCTTTATAACTGTTTACAGAATTACATTATATAGAAAATCCTGTTGACCTTAAAAATCTATTAATAAAAAATCCTAATTTCTTAACTCTATGCAGTATGTACAAATATTCATATTAGTACTTCTTCCCAGCTTTTGAAATTTTGATATGATATTCGGAGAAAATACTTTTGCTTGCAAGAACTAATAGTCTTTTGGCACTCCCCTGCTTGTAAAGAACAACAGTAAGTGATGCTCCTGTTGTTACTTTACTGCTATCAGACTCAATCTGGGCAGCATTTTCTTCCAGAGTAAATTCCCCCAGCATGTCTGAAAATATCCAGCATTGTTCTCAGCTGTGACTCTGACTGAAATTCTGTGTGGCAAGGTGAGACTGAAAACTGTTAAATGAACAATACATGCCAGATTGCTCAGACGAAGGGATCAATGACACAACAGCAATAAAGTGCAAGGCTGTATTTGATAGGTCATAGGAAATACCAAAACAAGAATTGTTTTGATAAGGCAACTGTCCAGCTTCATATTGCAATCCATTCCATTCAACAACAGAAAATTTCTGCCTCCCTCGTCACAAACAGCCAGATCTAAAAGGTCTGTGTGAATGTAGAAAAGGACAGGTTAAGGCACATATAACACACCCCCAATCCATGGGGAGATTATAGGACTTCCATTAGCCACTGTGGTTCTTAATCAAAGCAAAGGCTTTATTGATTTGCAGGCCTAGTGGTTTTTTGGCAAGAGGGATTAACTGACAAGGAAAAAAATTCAGTATTTTGGGGAAAGGCTGAGTTCAACTGCATTTGAAAGGCACGCTCTTACAGGGATCCATTTGTCATATTTGTAACATTTAAGAAACATGCTGACAGGTATACTACCTCAATAGACTTTGTCAAATATATGTAACACATATGGTATACAATATGCCATTTTTTCATGCATAATGTAATTTTTTTGAAAGTTCATATAATTTATTAAGAACCAGTGTATTTCTAACCAGTAGTGCCTTTGATTTGGATCCTGCATAGTTGTGTGGATCTGAATAGGATTTATTTTTGTTGTATATAGTCAGACTAGTCTTTTAATATTTCTCTTCTCCACTTTTCCAATTTCTCTAACAATGTGAGGATACCAGAGCTTTTTGAATATATCTACAGCTTCAGACAGAAAGGGCTAAAGCATAGCAACAGTTTAATGTAACCGATGATTATTTTGGTGAAGTCTCAACAATGACTATTGTTTCTCTGTATATGGAGGTCTGTGATATTATTGTATCGTGGATTATTTGGATCCTGAGCTTTGTATGTTTTTTTTTTCCTTTCTAGAAGGTTTAAATTTAGTGTAGAAGAAATGTGTTACAGAAATAATACAGGGGAAATAATGATCACTTTCAGTTTTCTTCACATGAGTGCTTAACAGCTTAAAAGGACTTTTAATTTTGATGATTTGGGATTTAGTTCAACAATGATGTACATACAGCTCCATAAAGTTGCATTCCTACAGAGTAGACCTGATTTTGTCCCATTTACATTTACAAATTCAGGTAAGAGTCTGATTGTTATTGGATTATTCATTGTTTGGTTGGGGTTTTTTTTGGTTTGCCCTTTTTTTTTTTTTTTTTTCAAATTCCCTGTCTTGGTTTGACCTGCCTTGACCTAGGATAAGAGGTCAGAGCAAGCCAGAGTGGTTGTTTGACTTTTAGATGAACATTTGTTTAATCCTCTGAGTAAAAGTGTGTAAAAGTGAATACTCCTGAGCAGGTTCTTGGGTAAAAGGTCAGGTCAGGTTTACTTGTCTGATTGTTCCTCTTCTTTTCCCACCCAGTAGAGTGTGATAATGAGTATCTCACCTATCTTAAAGATTATGTCTAATTTTCCTGCCAGTCACTTCAGTATAAATCAATATCAGACAGAACAATAATGTATTGCATTTTCAGTTTCAAAACAGAGATTCATTATAGAAGAAAATACTTGAATTAAGACAAAACAGATACAATGGTGAGAGAGAGAGAGAGAGGAAAACTGAAACTCTTTGGTCAATGCTCCTATCCTGCAGTATCCCCATCTCTCAAGACCACTCACAGATGTATATTACAGTGGTTTACAGCAACAGGACCAACCATTAGTAGTTGAGTATCTGGTAAGTCAAATGTAGATTGTCTACACATTTTATTTTATCTTACATGAGTAGCTAGCAAGACATTCCAGCAAGGAACCTACAGAATAAGGCCTTCATTCAAGCTGGTGCCTAGTCTCTGTGCTCTTTGAACATGAGGGGGGAAGTGTTAGGCTAGCTAATGAAGGCCAGAAGCTAAAGATTCATTCTACACCTGTGGAATCACCTGTTTACAGCCATTGCTGTTGCACCCATCAAGAAGGAGATGGTGGTTATGGAGTTACCACTGTCTGTTAGCTATCTGTATCTAGAGCAGAACACATGGGCCAAAGAAAGGGAGACAAAACTGGAGTGTAGTTATCACTGCAGCAGTTAGATACTGCTGCTCTGGCACATATCCTGTGATTTTGGTAGGTGCGGAGAAACACGAAGAGGAATAAAATGCCATTTAGTAAAGGGACCAAGGCAGTAAATCCAGGAATGCGGGAGTTAAAAAGGAGGTGAAAATTAGGCAGAGAGAATGAGACCTGAAAGAATTGACATCATACCTCCCACGGAGTGAAGGCAGAGGGATTCTTGCAGTTTCTGTCTTTACATTGCCTTTTAATGGCATGAGCTATGGCATAGACTGCAAGTCTAGTACTCTGGATAAATCCTGGTTCAATGTTAGCATTCAAAAAATCATGTCTCCAGACCTGATGTTTATTCTCAGTGTTTTCCAGTAGATCATCCTGGGACTGGTTTGAAATGCATGTTTGAAAATCATGATATTCCAGGTGTGCACAGACTGACATAAGCGTAATATATTCACGTAAAAACTTGTTGTTTTCAGTGGGCTTTTCATGAAGGTTTCTCAGAAAGTCTTGGAATGAAGAGATATCTCCACTTTTAAATCCAAATCCCACAATGGTTCCCAGCTGTTGGATATTGGGAATTGTACTGATTTTGACTGCAGCTGACCAGTTATCACTTGCAATCCAGATTTTATTAACATTCCTTTCAATTGCCTTCTTAAATAGTTTGAGCACATGGAACTGTCTCATAAAGACAACAATAACATTTACTCTTGTTTCCTTGACAATCTTCTCAACTGCATGATCAACTTTGGTGTGAAAGGTGCTGTCAGAGAGATAGGCTGGCAGCATTTCTTTAAAAGCTATGCAAACATTGTTCGCCATGGCCTGGACCCCAAAGCTCTCCAGAGCAAACCGCCCATTGTCATCATCAGTGGCTATTACTCCAATCCAGTTCCACCCAGATTCACAGATCAAGTGGGTCATTGCTCTTGTCTGATGAAAATCATTGGGAATAGTCCTGAAGAAAGAAGGAAACCTGATTTTGTCACTGAGGATTTCAGCTGATGATGCAGGACTGACCTAGGAAGAGCAAACAATTCAGTTATGGAGTTGGTCTCCAAGGTACATCAAGCGATCTGAAGCTGCCACGATTGCTCTTTCTTCCAACCTGACCCAGCCTCCCTCCTCCTGTGAGTGAGATCAACAAGCTGCAGCTAAATGGGGCAAGTTCCCTCCTCCTGCTCTTAGGATGCAGACTCATGCCCAGTACCAGTTCCACTCTCTTTTTCATCCTCATAATTCAGTGAAGACAGAGAACAAAACCTTTCAAAATGGATATGGCAGTTATGATGGTGTAAAGATTTTGGTTTGCTCAGTTCACATACTATCAATATGCTATTCAAAACAATATTTAAAACATTGGAAGCACTATCTATTTTTTGAGTAACTATTCAAATTTCTAGTACTCTTATATTTTACAGTATTTTTCTATCACTGACTGTATTAGTATGGTTCACTCACATATATATACTTCCTTTCCAAGATCTAATTATTATCTATTTAAAGGATCGTTAAACCTGTTAGAACTTCCCAGAAAAAAAAGAAAACAACCAAAAAACAAATAACCAAAAAACCCACAAAACAACAACACAAA
The DNA here is from genome assembly GCA_013396655.1 of Campylorhamphus procurvoides. Taxonomy (NCBI): domain Eukaryota; kingdom Metazoa; phylum Chordata; class Aves; order Passeriformes; family Dendrocolaptidae; genus Campylorhamphus; species Campylorhamphus procurvoides. The sequence goes on along the minus strand of WBMV01007638.1, from coordinate 1,040,716 downwards.
AAAAAACCCCCAGTAACTAATAGTACAGAATGCTCTAGTTTTTCCATACAAAATATTTATTATCTTTTTATTGTGAGTGTAGCTAGAAAAAAATAAATTAAACATTGCTATTTAAATCTTGTTAGTTTTAATCCTTCTCTATTTGTTTGTTGTAAGTTTTTTTCCCATACATTGCTTGAAAATTCTTAAAAAAATAAATCTAAGCTTTCCAAAATGAGAGTCATCTGCCTGGAGGGGATACCAAATCTTACTGGTCCCAGAAGATTGCAGATGCTATTGATAAGAAAAACCTACTGGGTCCCATTTTCCATCTAACACATAGATGGAAGTTATGTTTCATATCACTTGCCTTTTGATTATGTTCAAGTGTGGCATTTTAGCTTTCATACTTACTATAGCTCCTGTGGTGGCGTTGGAGGTCAGAATTACTTCCTACCATTGCAGAGAAGATTCAGTTAGAAATTATCTTTAGTTCAGATTTTATGTCTTTTTCACATGTTTGGTTACTATGTTGCTACTATGCAGAGTTAATTTATATCAATTGCCAGAACCAAAGTGCAAGGCAGGATCTTGTGGAAGTTACTTGCTTTTTCCTTGTTGGTCCCAGCCTTGACCCCTACTCTTTTACAATGGTGAAAGTAGGAACGTAGGCACTGGCCAAGAAAGAATTGTGGAACTGTACTAGTCCTAGCAGGGTCAGAAATAAAGGATGCTTTAGGAAGGACCTGTGTGCATCTTTCTCTTCTACAACTGCTTGAAGAGTAACAGCAGTACATTTGGGGGGTTTAGAGCAATCTTCCTCACTTCCTTGTCCATAGTTTTAAATTACTCTAATACTTAATTTCCCTTGGGCAGAAGAGAATCCCCAAATTTTTGTCCAGATTTGATTTTTTTTTTTTTTGAGTATTGTCATATCCACCACCTACCAAACTAGACATGATGGCTGAAACTTGGTTGTCTGAACAAAGTCCTTGAATGTCATCCAAGGTACATTGGCATAACTGCACAACCAGGACTGATGAATGGCACAGCCAGGCAGACAAGAGCCCAGCATCACCCTGAAAGAGCACTCAGATGCATATGCCTTGGGCATATAAAATATCCCTTACTGCTTTTGTTTAAGTGAATGAAACTGTCCATTTGGAACTGAGGTCCACCCCTCCTGATCTCCTTAGATTGAGCCAAATCCTGCCCTGTAATACACACATGACTTTTGAAATTCCTAAGATCAGAACTGCACCTTTATTGTAAGGTAAATTTGAACTTATGTCCAAAATAATATAATCCCCTCAAACATACCTGTGGGATCAGTTGCAAAGCCAACAGCCTTGAAACTGCCATTGACACCTCCGAGTAGGTGGCTCCTGTGACTGCCTTAATTCTCGGGATATAGTCTGAGTAGTTACACTTGAACTCTACAGCATCCTCAGAAGAATTGAATTTTGACAGAAATCTCAGAGCAGACGCCATGGCTTTTGTAACTTCTGCACATGTGTCGTAGATTTCATAGCCCAGAGTAACTCCAGGTAACAGTGTTGAATTGTTGATCGTTTCAATAGCATGTATCATTGCAAGTGTCTGAAGAAAAACTTGAATTTCAAAGCTACCAGGAAACAGAGTAAGTATCTTTTAGGAAAACATTGCTGGAAACAAGGCTGAAGCAAAGTCTGTTTTGAGCATATCTTAGAATTTGACAACTACTGAGAATAAATGATGGATAGTAAGTTTTGTGTGATTTTCTTGGATTTTTGTGTGCAAAAGATTAGAAAACTTTATTTTTGTCTCAATGGGAGAAGTAAAATGAACACAGAAGTTAAAATATACCTCCAAAAAAGTGTTTTTCTGAAAGAAAAGGGGACTAAAAATTTAATTTTCATGTTCCATGACAATATGCAAGTGATATCTTCAGGAATATCTGTCAATGTCAGTGACAATATTCCAACTTACTACATCTATCCAGTAAGCTTTGTAAAACATATGTTTACTTTCATCAAAAGCATGAAGCGAAGAAAAGGAAGTACTAAACATTTCATAATAGAAGAAAATATTTCAGAGGTTTAAGTCTCTAATGGCTGCATTGATGTTTCTAAAGTCCTCTTTAGACCTGAAGAAATTAGTGCAGCTATTTCCCTCACCTCCAGTGGATGTAATAACAGATACTTAATCAGAACTGTGTTAACACAAAATGTCTGCAATATAATCAATCCTTCTCCTAGGGAAGTTTCTCTAAAGTTTACAAACCTTTTGAACTAAATTAAACTTCAGATGGACCGGAGACAATTTATGACTCCACAGTCAAATAATAGAAGAGTCACAAAAATATCAACTTTATCAACATTTTGATATAAATCCAAATGGACACTTTCATGCCTATCTGATTAAGTTCAGATGTGGGATTTAGTTGCATGTAAAATTCAAATAAAATCTGAGGATTTGCACCTGTATTTAAACTAAAAATGCATATTTGGGATTCCTGGGCTTAGGAAAGCTTTATTATATACTTAAAATGAAGTTCTTCACCAGGTTTCCTTTTCATGTATTCCAGAAAAATGATGTTTCAAGCACAGTAGAATTTGGAGCCAGCAAAATAAATATTTTGATGCACACTCTGAACCTGAATGAATGCATGACATGGTGTTTATATGTAGTCTATCCTATAACATAATGCCATGATTATAATTAAAAGTGTAATAATTACTGTAATTATAAAAATTATTACAATGGTACTATTGTAGATTTTAACTGAGCCACCCTGTGAGGTAGGAGGCATACTTGACTTTGAACTTAGGTAAAATGGAATAGTTTGCCTATGTTTAAATCATTTACATTCAGCTTCATAACAAATAATGATCAGCTGCAAAGCAAATTAGCATTTCCATGGAAATTAAATGATTGTTTGGCACAAACCTCCAAAGTTATTTGATTATGTATGAAGATTGAAATAGAATCAAATGCTCATTCCCTTCCTTGGGCAGTCATAGCATTTTTTACTGCAACTTTGCCATAATTTGGCATCCTATATTAATTTTTGTGAAATTTATCTTATGTCCAAGACATTTTTAAAGACTAAGAAAAGCAAAAGAACCAGATTTTGTTGTCCCTAATGTAAGAGTTACACGCCTATTTTTAGTGATCTCTTCTTTGATATATATGTAATTTCCTGTATTACTCACCCAGCACAATTCTGAATTACTGGCTTGATGGGGATGGGATCTTCTTTTGGATGCAGCATTTCACTATGAACTGCAAACAAGCCTCCGATAACAATGTCCCCTGGAGAACTGGCACCCACGAAGTCTTCAGCATTCTGGCAAGAGAGAGCCATATCAGTGCCTATTACAAAGCAGGGGATCAAAAAGATAATAAATGCCATGTTTCTGTTTCACTCCTTCATTCCCAGCTTTAAGTCGATTAAGCCAGCTGCAGGGCCAACAAGGGCTCCTGTGTTGTCTGTAAAGCGCAGCAAAGGACAAAGGCTGCACTCAAAAGTTAGTCACACCTCACAAGGTGCTTGTATTTCCTTCACTAGCTGAGGCTGTTTTATTGAAGGTACTACAGAAATGCTGTCACAAACAATGTGAGTGTGCAGGGGTGTGAGAGTGAAGTGGGAGGGAGAAAGATAAATGCGTTTAAAAGGAAATGCTGGCCATTAAATCTGTTTTGCTGTGTTCAAAGTATATTATATTTTAGCTGAAACACATGGCAAATATTTTTGGTATAAATCTGGGCTTGTTTTGGATACCTTCCAACTGAGTGCAAGGTGCAAGGAAGCAATTACGTAATACAGTAGTGATACTGCTGTGACAAGAGCTCAGTGTTGTTTTTAAGACTGCTGAGAAAAGACCCTACTGCCACAGTATCCTTTAGGTCAGACTCTGGCCCAAAAAAACCCCAATCCCGAGCTACTGATTTTTTTTCAACCCTTTTCTATATGTTTTAAAATCCTTGTATAAAAGTGGTTTGGTTAAGTTAATATTCATGGTTCTGATGCTCACCTGTATCTTAGGGATTTCAGTGGGCTTTGGATCAGGTTCTGTGTTTACAAGCCAGGCCAAGTCTGCTGCTGGTTGATGCAATAAACACAGAACAGCAGGAAAAAATAATACTAGTCCTAGTTTTTGCTTTCTTTCCCCTCTGACTGAGGACACCAGCACAGTGACAGTAGCTCCTGTGCTGTGGGAGAAATGGGAAGTAGCTGTTCTCACTGTCACCATTCCCCTCAGATTCACAGGAATCAGGCGCTGTGCCAGAAGGGAACTGGGGAAAAGGGAAGCAGAGACTGGACCCTTGGCTTTCATAAACTCCAACCATAAACACCAAAGTGAACGTCTTTAGGGCAGAAATGTGACTTCAGTTAATAAACAATACCAATTCACGTAACTGACACGGATCTGACAATAATCCCCCTCTGATCTTGACATTGCTTTATTTCTCTGTTTTCTTTTAATGGCTTCTTCAGACCTTCCTTCTTTTGGTAGCATGCCAAAACTCTCTGAAAAGAACAGGTTCAGTCATACTGTTTATTTTCTACAGCAGCATAAAAGCTCAGTTTTACATAGAAAACTTGAGTCAAGGATTACTTCTTGGCAAGCAAAAAGAGGAATGGGATGTCTGTTATGTATTCTTTCTGATAAGTATAATGAATACCATATAAATTGAATTATTCTATTTTGCTTGTCTTCTCACTCTTCTCTTTGTAGTTAGAGTATCCATTTACAAAAGAGATATTTCTTGTAAATGCAAATACAACAGGCATATTACTTACAAATGCAAATGTTAATAGTTAAGTTAGCATTTGGCCTCTTCATTATAACATAACAGTTTGTGTTTCTTTCATCTGCCTTCTTTCTTTCCATGTGGCATTCTCACTGCTGGGACAGTGTATATAGTAAACAGCTGCCTGTGTTCTCTTTAATGTATCTGATCACATACATTTATGGGCAGATGTTCATACTAGTTTATTCTGCTTCTGCACTGACATGCAAAAACTTCAGCTAGTCTGAAAGTTTTCCTCCTGACATAGCAGTATAGTCACACAGTGGCTCTGAGTTATGAGACATTCACTTGCAACTCATTCCTCACCAGCCATGTAATGCACATCAAAGCCTGGTTCCACATATTCTAGTGCTTCCTTTACCTTGCATATAATGTTGTGTATAAAACTTGTGTATACTTAGATGTAGCTAAGGCAGAAGACTGGAGCCAACAGTTTCCTTAAGCAAGTCACCAGAAATATTCAGCTGTATGCCCTTAGAATAAAATGTAACTTTTAAGGGCTTAACACTAAGTATTGCATTAAGGACTCAATGAAAATACAGTACTGATCATTTGAAACTTCATATTTGTTATAATTTATAATTAGAAGCAGAAAAGGAACTTTAGTCAGTCTCTAAAAACTATTAATTTCTATATAAGAGGATTTTACCTACAGGTAAAAAATCCTTACTTGGTCACTTTAGAAAGTGGAAGTTGGCAAAACAAACATCACATATAATTGGTACATAATTTCATGTTATTTGTAAAAGCACCACAAAATGAGGTGTGCTTCCAATTCAGCTACATCCAGTTTATGTCACAGTGTACAGTATTTTCAAAAGAAAGGAGTTTTATTTGTTTTGTTGGTTTTCAGGACCTATATCTCATACTTGCTACTAGTGATGAGAAGTACTTAGATGTCTTACTGAGATAGTTCAGCCTAATCTAGTACTGCAGAATTGACTGGAATTGTTTGCAAATTTTCTTTTGCACTTAAACACAATAGAAATAAATACATAGTACAAAATGTTCCTTGCTTCTAGCTGAGTGACATATCATTGACACAACACTAGACTTTCACAGTTGTCTGCATAGGAGTATTTCCTGGCAGGTAGAATCAATCATAAGGATCTTGAAGCACCATAATCTCTAGAATGCAGACTTTAATAGACTATGTAAAGATGGTAAACAGGACCTTACAGTTCCAAAACTACTCTGAGAGCCACAGGGAAATTCTAAGAGGCTCTGAAGGATCTGCTGGGAGACAAAGGCGCTTTGTTAATATCTCTGTATGACCCAAGGTGTCTCACTGCCATGCCAAAATGGTTACTGGTTACTTCTTCCACCTGTAATTCAGCTTCACTTTGAGGAGACCAGAATTGGTGGCGTTTGGATGGCCATGTGAAGCTCAGCACTAATCCTGAAGGAGATTGCTTGCAATTTTACAACTAACAAATTTTTGGCAACAGTGCCATACCTGTTGAAAGGATCCACAATCCAAAACATACAAGAGAAGCCAGGGGGACTTGAGTAAGACAAACAGAGTGTACCCTTAAAGCAGCCAATACCTGTAAATGGACCACTTGCCCATCCTGTCTTGGCAGCCTCTAGACCTGAGCAGGTTATGGCTTTTGCACAGAAAGAAATTTTGCGACTCACAATAGCTTGGTCAAGAAAAGAATCACTATCCTGTGCAGGAAAGAAACACAAATATTTTGGCTGAACTTCTTTGTCCTAGCTGTTGTTTCTCATGGAATAGTTAATGGCTTAGATTCCAACAGGAATATCTTTTCTCTGGAGGCCATCCAGTCAGATACTGTTAAAGGAGAAAGACATTTTTCATTACTTTCTATTTTAAACTGGTTTTAATTGTGCTGTTTCCAAACCAACATACAACAGACAGCTAAATCCTCTGCCAGGCATGCACAACAGTTAAGGAAGGAAAGAAGAAATTTGGATATTCTCACCACTATTCAAAACAGTACGGCAACTCCTCCTCACTCAGGCAGGACCTATGCTGACACAATCTCTCTGTTTGGAGAACCCAGCAACATTCAAATAAAATCCCATCATTTGTTTTATGAAGATTAAATATTGGTCAGGATTGCCAGCTTTCTAGATAGAACCACTGTATTCAGCCCAATAATTTTGATTTACTGAGTTTCTTTTAAGGAAGTTTAAACAATTAAAAGAAAAGGCAGCAGATATTTCATTAATTAATTTGAAGTACCTTTTAAAAATTCTTCTGTTTATTGGGACCCTATTTAGCTTAATTTGAAATATTAAAATTTAAAATGGGAAGATAAATACCCATTATTTTGATATATGGTAAGTTATAAAACCAAACAAACATTAAAAATTAAAACTCACATCAACAGTGAAATGGAATTTGGATGGAAGCCAATGGTCACATTAATTCCTGAGATATAAACTAACTCAATTTTCAAGTTCATTGGGTTTGTCCTCTAGAGGGTGTCAGCTGAGCTGCACCATGGGAAGGACAAATATTTTTCTTTATCAGGTCACAATACTGTAATGTGCCTTCTGATGTTCCTTGAAAGTTGAATTTCCCCCAATGCAAATGACCTTGTTGGAGTACTTCTAGTGGAAAATTGAGATGCTGGATCATCTGCACAGAGGAGGGATATAACAGTACCTTCAATCTCCTCCCTGGTCTTGTCAAGGCCATCCTGGGCAGCCTCACAGTAATTTCTTTTTCAAAAAGTATTTTAGATAATAGTTCATGTTGTGCATATTCAGTATACCTCTGCTATTTATGCAAGAAATAGAAGAAATTGAACCAGAGTTGTGAAGGGAAAATACAGCTAATTTCTACATTTTTTTTTAGTTCAGATCAGAGTTTGGGTTTTTTTTTCACTTAGCTTCTTTCTCTGATCTTTTCATATACATATTAAATTTCAAGTCAAATATAATTTTGACACAAAAAAATCAAAGGGATTTGAATTTTCTGATGTTGATGACAAATGTTTTTAGCCATTCCAAAATTTAATTTACCTTTAAATTAACTCAGGCTTTTTTTAAATAATCCACCAATGCTACCCCTATCCCACTCAGCCAAGATAGTCAGCTACATAGGTTGGATACAGGACAATTTTTCAAAAGAGCCAGCACAGAAGACATGACCTAGTTTATTGATATGCCATTTTCAGAATTTGTCACCAGGTTTTATTTCTTTTCTTTGATCCATCTCCTCCTTCCTTAATTGAAAAACAGGAGAGCAAAAATGTCATTCATCTGTTGACCATGTAAATATTTTTTCCCAGTCTGTAGTGAAATGGTGACCCAGAGGGAAAGAAAACCTCTAGCTTAGGTATTCGGGCTTTCCCCTGAGGGGCTGGAGGCCAGGGATCCTTTTGCCATAGAATATCCCACAGAGACCTCTTTCCTACATAAAGGAGGGGGCTCAAATCTTTTTTCTCCCACTACCCTCTACTCACTGGAATGTCATTGTCAATTTGAGAAAGCCCTTCTGGCCTGAGCATAAAGAACCCTCCTCAGAGACTCAGTATATTCAGAAATTCTGGGGAGAGTATTTGTGAGTATATTTGGCCTGTTTTGGAAATGCCTGTCTGCAAGAAAGTTGGGCTGGCGATATCTCACATGAAAATGCTAATGGCAAATAAGTATGAAGCTGGTGCTAGGCCTTTCAGCCTTATTAATAATGAACACACCTTAAAATAAAATTAGGTTTATAGGGATTTAAAAATATAAGTGGTTACAATTTTTAGACATCTCCAAAGGAATGGATTGTGGAGGATCTGAGTGTGTTAGGTTTGAATACAGGATGTTAAAGGGACAGATAACTACCTAAATCAACTGAGATCACTTGGCCTGAGAAGAGGAAATTGAGGGGAGACTCATCAAAGCCTACAATTCCCTCATGAGGGGAAGAGAAGGGACAGGCACTGATCTCTTCTCTGTGGTGACTGGTGACAGGATATGAGGAAATGGCCTGAGGTTGTGTCAGGGAAGGTTTAGGTTGTACATTAGAAAAAGATTCTTCACCCAGGGGGTGGTTGGGCACTGGAACAGGCTCCCCAGGAAAGTGGTCACAGCACCAAGCCCGAGAGAGTTCAAGAAGCATTTGGACAACCCTCTCAGGCACACGATGTGACTCTTGGGGATGGTCCTGTGCAGGGCCAGGAGCTGGACTCAATGGTCCTTGTGGGTCTCTTCCAACTTGGCATATTCTATGATTCTGTGAAATTGTGATAGCCATCTTTGTGACCTTGTACTTACTCATTAAATCATTTTTGTAAACAGCACTTAGTGATTTTTTAACTCATACACTGCTTGTCTCACATAAACTCCTTTAAAAATATGAGCACTTTTCTTCAGACATTTTGGACATAAAACAGAACTCATAGTGTTAAACAGTAATTTGAACAAGAGAAATAAAAAAAGGTCTTGGAAGTGTGGGCTGAAAATCAGGTGGACCCTATTTTAAGGGAATGCCTTAATCACTAAAATATGTCATGAAAATCCAAATGTTCAATTACTCTGCAAATGTCAGCATAAAAAAGTGAGAATTCATTTGCTTCCCTCCCTCATCATACTTTATCAAGAACACTTTTGGAAACCACGGATTAAAGACTCTTCAGACGGAGGAGGAAATCAAGTCCACTTCTCCTGAATGTGCTGGCTGACAGTATCTAGAATGGCATGCCAGGAAAAGAGATGGCCTTCACTTGTTCTGATTTCATATGAGTCCCCATCTTGTCACGTCTTGAAACCACATATCTGAGCTAGTACAAAGCTGTTTACATTCTCCCCAAACACTGAGTTACTTAACACAAAGAAAGATACCTTGGGATTGGATTAGAGGTTTTCCAGAGGTCCCTTCCAACCCAAGCTATTGTGTGATTCTTTGATAATGCTCTGGAGGTCTAAGTGTCCACAGATGCCAAACTATAGAAGACCCAAGTGGGACTGGAGGGCTTGCTCAGGACAAAATAGTGTAGGCAGTCCTGAGCTCAGACAGCAGGTCTTGGGGAACTCTGTTTCTGACAACTTGAATCTCCTTACATTTGTACAGGATATAAACTGCTAGGAGCTCCTTACGCAGCTGATTCCTGAAGGGAGATAGGGTTTGTGCCTTAGTTAACTCAGTTAAGGTTTTATGCTTATTGATTCAAGGTTGTTGCTGTCACACTTATTTTGGACTTTTTCATTTACTTTGGTTTCCTTTTGAGAACTGAAAAGATCTCAGTTCACCTTACAAGGTTTAACTGATTGTGTTATAAAAGTAAACATACATCTGCAAAGAGAGTACAGGCAGAACAGGTGACACTCTTAAAGATTCCTTTCAGATAAGGAAAAGAACCCAAAACAGCAAATCCACAGGAGTCATTCTGGAGGCTGATTTCAATCTTCAGAGTTAAAGACTGAGAAAAAAAGATCCACATATTAAAATCATTGTGAGTGTTTCTTGATAAAAAGTTCATCTGTAAAATCTTGCAGATAACATAACATTCTACACACTTCCTACAGTATATAATGCACTGTTGGTTAAGGAAAGCTTACATACACAAAAATACTGTATTACTGACTGACTAACAAGAAAATAGGAAAGAAGACCTTGCTGTAAGCCATTTTGGTTCCCTGACAAGAAACTGTTTTTGAATTGTCTACCTCAAGGATGGTTAAAACCATTAATCTGCGATTACTTCCACAAACTTTCTGCTTTTACACATCTTTTAGAAATAAAATCCAAAGTAGCTAACAGTATATAAAACTATGATTGATCCTAAGTTTGGTATTAATACTCTTTGCAATGACTCAGCCCTTAAAATACATTACCTATGTGAGGTTTTCAGGGTTTTATTACATCTCTCCAAAGATTTTCAGACATTTTCTCCACTAGATTTTGAGGCATTCAGTTTTCTGCAACTTTAAGGTACTCTGACTATTGTCTATATAGATAAAATGGTTATTGCCACACTGGCAGACAGAAATTTCATGATTTCATAGAAAAGCAAGGAAGTTTTATTTGAAAAATGAAAAAAAATTAAGTATTTTCCTAATGGTATATTTAAATATCCCTGTGTTTAAAAGATAGATATATTTGCCAGTGTTTTCTGTTAGATGGAGCCATTTTGAAAACCTTGCACTACAGGTTGCTCTAAAGATTCCACTTCTTCCAGCAGTAGAAGTGTTTTATATAATCTTTATTATCTGGAATTTCAGGAGTTTAAGCCCAATGCATACAGTGTTTTGCCATCTGTAGCTTTGGATTTTTTGTTTGTTTGTTTTGTTGGTTTGTTTTGGTTTTAAATCAGAATGGTTTCCTTCTTTTCACACATCAGTTTCTTTATGTAAATTCTCACCACTCACTGGGAGAGCTTTGTTTTCACATCATTCCAAGTGACAAGAAGAATCACACATGCGTGGCACCTAATATAACTTTTTCAAATCCTTCCTCTACCTCAAATAAATTGAAATTCTGTTAATAAATAAAATATATTGAATAAATATATTTTAAAAGAAATAAAATAAATTTAATAAATTTAAAAATAATTTATAAAATAAATTGAAATACTGTTCTTATGTGGATGCAGAATTCTTTGACATTCATTTTTCTAATAAGTTTTATGTTGGCAGAAGATTCTTGGACATATAGAATGATTCCATCTGAAAGGGACCACTAAAGATTGTCCTTTTCCAAGCCCTTTGCCATGGGCAAGGACATCTTCCACTAGAACAGGTTGCTCAGAGCTGCATCCAACCTGCAGCTTCCAGGGCTGAGACAACTTCTCTGGGTGACCTGTTTCAGTGTCTCACCACTCTCACCATAAAAAATGTCTACCTTAGATACAAAGTAAATTGACCCTCTCTCAATTTCAAGTAATTTCCCCTCGTCCTGTCCCTGCAGGACTTGGCAAAAAGTCTTCATCTTTAAGTCCCCTTTATGTTCTAAATGGCAGCAAATATTTTCTTATTGTTTTTGAGACAATATTTTGATTTTAAAAGGTAACGTCATTATTTCCACATATGAGCATTCATAAGCTCATCATAAACTAGGCACAATAAAAACATGATAATAATAATCATGATGATGGTAGGTAATGACAGTAGATGATGATGGTTCCCATTAGAGTCTGTGAATATATCTGTAGGCTAATGAAAGATGATTCATAATAACATGATTCCAGGAAGCAAGGCAGTAAGAAAGGTCTCTGTACAGGTGCCACATCTAGTCCTATCTCATTAATATGAAATTAGGAAACAGAAAACTAAATTATTTTCTGAATTACACCAGGGTAATTTACATCTTAGTTCCGCAGAGATGTTTTGGCTATACAAGACTGATCTGTACTCTCCAGGACTGAAACATGACTGAAACATCACACAGATTCAGTGTGAGACTATTATGTTTAGAAATGCCCCAACACACCTTAAAATTCAAAACACAATGTGATCTGTTAAATACCAAGGTCTTTGAAGACAGCAGTTTCAATATATGGCAATGTAGTGTATGCCTTGCATTTTTAGGAAATAAATGTTAGTGGAAGTATGAAAGAAAAGAAATGAAAAGCAAATTTTAGGGTCAGAATTACTTAATTTCATTGCTCCAACACAAATACTTTGAAAATGACATAATCTCCAAAGTTTCTCATCAGGAATTTCATTCCCATGGAAGCTTTTTCATTCTCACTAGGTCTAATCCTTATTCAGTCTGGTTTATTTATGTTATTTCCACTTTGTAAACTGTGCATTTCACAAGTGCCTTGTTTTTAATGAAGAATTTAATTGGAATTTAGATGAGCAGATAGATCCAAGTCTATTTTCTGCAAGTTTATATGCATATATATATATGAAAAATTAAAAATGTAGCTATATCAAAACCCAAGGCTCATCTTTGTTACCACATCCTACCATTCTTCACCCCCAAATAGAGTAAATGTATTATGTAATCAACAAAATTTCTCTGTAGGATTCCCGTGACTATTGAAATAATGTGATATGTTTCAGTGGGCATGGTGGTATTCAGTCAAAGGTTGGACTTGATGATCTTGGAGGTCTTTTCTAACCTTAATGATTCTATAATTCTATGAAAATAGTCCAAAGAAGGTCAATGAAGCTGGTGAAGGGTTGAAGCACTGAAGAGTCCTGTGAGGAATAGCTTAGGGAGTTGGGGTTGTTTAGGTGGGAGAAAAGAAGACTCAGGAGAGACATTATCTCTCTTTACAACTACCTGGAAGGAGGTTGTAGATAGGTGGGAGACAGTCTTTTCTCCCAAGTAACAAGTGATAGGACAAGAGGAAATGACCTCAAAGTTGTGTCAGGGGAGGTTTAGATTGTATATTAGGAAATATTTTTCACTGAAAGGGTGGCCAAGCATTCTACTGTCTGCTCAGGCAAGTGGTGGAATCATCATCCCTGGGAGAGTTAAAAAAACCCATGTAGATGTGGTGCTTAGGGACATGGTTTAGTGATGGAACTGACAGTGTTAGTTTAGTGATTGGACTTGAGGATTTTAGAGGTCTTTTCCAACCTTAATGGTTCTATGGTTCTATGAAAAGTATTATGAGAGAATCTTTCGTGGAGTCCTTCTAAAGAAAAAACTTTGCCTGTAAAATATTAGGAGCTTCTTTGTTCTGTGGAAGATAATTGTAATTGCCCTTTTAATAAATACCATAGAACCATGATATAACCATATTTGGTTTGGATTGCAAGGGACCTTTAGAGATCATCTAATTCTAATCCCCCTGCCACTGGCCCCCTCCACTAGACCAGGTTGTTTAGAGCCCCATCCAACCCAGCCTTGCGTTCAAGGCCTTCTATTTCCAGGGATCGGGTATCCACAACAACTTCTCTGAGCAACATGTTCCTATGTCTAGCTACCAGTATGTATTAGCATATACTATTACTTGCAATGCTTCTGAAGTTTGAGACTGTAAGCAACTACAGTATACTATGCATAAAAAGAAACAGTTTTTCCCCTCAAAGATTTTCAGGCCAACTGAACCCAAGGAACTATTTAACTTCATTTTACAGACAGATCAGGTGACTTTTCCAGGGGCAAATCAGACATGCTAAAAGCAAGCAATAAAATCTGTCTTTTAGAGCACTCTTTACTGAGTCCCCCCATAATAACCCACCCAACACTTCAGTATGCCATTAACATTCAGTATGCCATGCACGTGTTCGTTCAGATCATAGTGGGATGTACTGCTAAATCCTGCACAAATGTTGTGTTCTCTTAATCTGTTGATAAGAGACACAGCAAAGACCTTTCTGGTGTTTTGAAAACATGTAGCAGGTGGAACAGGTGGTGTTGAAGGTGTTCTAGGTGAAGGAAAGGACTAGCTCAGGTTCGCTGGAGCTGACGAGATATTCAGCCTCTTGTGGCTTGGTGTATTAAACAGAGCAGGAAATAGGCAAGCTTGCTTATTTAATGCCAGTGGTTTGGAGAGCAGCCTGACCACCAGGAACATGACCTGGGCATATCTAGTATCTCTTTACCAAGGAACTCATATCAATATAGATCCTCTGTGTCATGCAAGGCTTCATACTGTGCCTTCCCTAGGGCATAGATGGGTTTCTATACACTACCCCAGCTATCCCAGGGATCTTGTCTCTGGCCAGTGTTTATTATCAGAAGCTCTGGAAACAGCGTGACCATGTTGTGGTTGAATACAGATCTTTGACAGTAAGCAACATAACTTCTCTGATACAGATATGGAAATTCATTTTCCACCAGAGCAGATTCCAGAATCTGTTGCCAGCAAGAACTTATGATTTTACTTAGAGCACAATATTCTGTGACTGTAAACATGCAGAGAACTGAACTTTTATCTAGTGTTTACTTAGCAAATAGGGACCTAATCAAGAGCTCATTGAAGTCAGGGGAAAAGATACTCTTGCCTCTGGATCAGGCACTGAATTGCTCTGACACTTCCTGTTGTTATGTATAGTGTATATATTAAATGCTTTAAAAGATATTGTTCAAATATATAATAAAAAATCATATATTTTTACTTCTCTCCCAAAATTTAAAAATAATTGGCTGTAATGTATCCCTCACTGAGAAGCACAATTTCATCAGTGACAAATAGGGACCAGTGACAGCAAACACTCGATTCGTAACCTTAGAAAACACTTCCTGAAATTGTTGTAATTCAGAGACTAAGAAATGCATGAATCTGTCTCTACCCAGGAAAGAGCCTCACTCCTCTCACAAGAGATCATATGCTACAAATGCGAATATGCAAAGGGGCGTGCCCCTGGTCTTGTTTCCCGGTTAACTGAGGGCCTGAGCAACTTCCAAGTGAGGGCACTGTCCGTCCCTGAGGCTTTGTGTAGATTGTTGCTAATTAATCTCAGGGGGGAAAAAAAAGATTTTCTGCAGTGAAAACCAGAATTATTCAAAGCAACAGAACACCAGACTCAGATACAAAGCACTTTGTATATTCCTAGTGAAGCACATTTCTGTTCATGCCTAGGTGGAAGAACATTGGCAATGTTCCTTAAAAAATAGAATAGGGGTGGGGAGGAGTGGGAGGGGCGGGGCGGAGAGGAGAAGAGAGGAGGGGCGAGGGTGGTTCTACATTAAAGAATTGTAAAGTTGGACGGTAACTGTGTGAGATTATTGGTTCAAAGGTGGTTGCATGAATCTAAAAAGCACCTTTTGCACATCACCCATGACCCCTATGTCTGGTTCCACAAGCAGTTCAGCAGATTTTATTGCTACGAAAGTGAGAAAATATTGCTCTTTCGAGACTCATTCTCACATACTCTCTCCCTCCTCTATCCTATCCCATCCTCCTTCCCTTTCCCTCAGTCCCACCTGTACCATCCCGCCCATATTCTATCTCCAATCACAGATCTGGGCTGATTTAACTCATCGAAATGTCAGAAAGCTCTTCATTGTTTTCTCCTAGTCCTGTTTTTTGTTATTTCAGTGAATTAAACTGACACAGAAGTGTATGCGAAGTGCTGAAGTTGGCACAATGTTAGCAGCAGGAGTGTGTGGCCCGGAATAGGGTGGACTGGGAGACACAAAAGGGAAAAACAACCTGTTTTCGGCAGTGGTGAGCTGCCTGTGAATGCAGCAGTTTAGCAAGCTATACGCAGTTGGTGGTAGAGTCTTTAGGCCTCAGCTTTACATAAAGAGAATAGTCCCTTTACTTTAGTGGTTTGCTTCTGTTAACACCTATTTAGCAGTTGTTTGCAGATAGGCTAGGTGTACAAGAAGAAGTCTTGCTAATAGAGCTCCTTGGAGTATCTATAGAAACTCTCAAAACCACTTCTTCAAGGGTGAACATATTCTCTAAACTCAGCTCTATTCTTGGATCATTCATAGAGAAACACAAGATGTTTGTATAGCTGCCCAATGAAAAACTTGGCTGGCCTCCTTACTACTCTTCTCCTGGATGCTGCCCACCAAAGCACAGTGCAAATACGTGAATTGTGAAGTGGCTGTTCAGTCTGTAAGCTTGTGGGAGCATGTACTTATATGAATATAAACATTTCCTCCCAGCTTGGCAAAGGCAAAAAGAATACATAATGAAAAATGGCATTTCAAAATCAAGATAAGTAACTTGAGATAACTGTTTAACATCAACTCGAGAGAGGTAAGCATGGAAATTTTTTTCTTACATGTAGCTACATAAGTTCAGACTATACAGTTTACCTCAACTACCTACTGAGTGTAGAGTCTCCCTGTGTTTGTAGAGTATAGAGACATATGAACTGTGAAGGCATTAATGTAATATATGGTTTATTTATTTTGGAGTTTGTTCTTTGTGAAGAAATACAGAACAGCCCACTTCTATACAAAACACAAAAGGTTTTCTTTTAAAGATAATAGGAACAGGCAGTGAGTAAAATACGCAAATGTAGAGACAGAGAGAGATGTTTGGCTTTATCAGCTGGAGACAGAGTAGGAAATAGATTATTAAACATCACCATCTGCTGGATGCTGGCAATTGTTCCTTACAAAGGAAATCATAAGCTTCTATAGTGAATTAACTTGCCAGACAAACCTTTGCTTTCACAGACCTGATGCTGCTTGTAAAGTTGTCAGTAAGTTAAGGTTTGTGGACCTTTTCAATACCAAGAGGGGAAAAGATTTTCAGCAATACATGATTATCCCCCTGGGTAGTTCATGTTGACTGCAGTTGCATAGTTCCAAATATTAACATTTTACTCCCTTGGCTGCACAGGTAAAGTTCATCTTTTTGTGATTTTACAGCATCAAGATTGGGAGTGGGTTTCAAAGAGCTTGGTGAGGTCAAAAGACACCATTGCAGGTTGCACTCCCCTGCTTTAGCTGCTGGGCTGGGCTAGCTGGGCAATGAAGGATGCTCCTTTCCTTTCTGACTGAGAGCAGAAGCTCCTGGCCCCACAGCTGAGGATGCCACTTTCCTTTCCTGATACATCTCATCTTTCTGATGTATTGCATCTCTCTCCATCTCCTTTTTCTGCAAGCCTCAGAGAAGCCACAGCACTGAATGGCCAGCAGCAGATGATACAAGTGTCCTTCTCTGTGGTAGAAGATCTAATGGAAACGTGCTGAAATGTGAGGATCCTTCTCTTTATTTCCTTTGCTTTCTCTAAAGTTTCATTAGGTTGCATTCACAGAACTGATGACTCAGGACACCAGAAGTAAGGAAAGTTTTTAGAGAAATTATTTAGAAAAAGTTGATGAGGTGTAAGGACATTGAGAAGGGCTCAGAAAGAATAATACAAAAGCAAAGAATTTTTCCTTATTATTGAGCGATGATCTGAAGCCATCATTGCAATTAATATATCAAAAACAACAATTCAATAACTATTGGAAACAATAAATCTAAATTATGGACAATGTTTCAATGCTGTGATCCCTTAACTAAGAGGTAGATACTTATCTATTCTTGGTTTTATACCCTTTCAGAAGATGTTGCCAGTGACAGCATGAAATGCTGGAGCTTCTAGCTAAGTGCACTGAGGTTTGGGGGTTTTTCTTAAATTCATTTTCAAGAGAAAAATCCTTTCAAAAAGTAAACATTGAGATGTGGAAAGGATCTCCACATCTCTGATGTCTTGTTTGAGTTGGTGGTGGTTAAAATTGTTTCTTGCAATGAGTCAGAGAAAACCAGAAATGGAGCCTCAGAAAGAGCTAAATATGTTCATGCTATGTCAAAGCAGAGAAAATGGCAAACACTGATAATAATGACAAACTGCTTTATTTTTTCCTTGTAGAATACTGGCATATGCCATCCCATACTGTTATTGTACTGTCAGCATATTTGGAAAGAAATAGGTGTTAGAACATACCAAATAGTCCTGACATTAACACTGTATCAGAGATTCTGTGTAGTTCATTTGGCTGGGGAGGATATGAGATGAATTTCCAAGAATCAAGTAAATATCATGTAGTTACACACGAACAGATCAATAACAAATTGTGTTTCTATTGATGCATTTATCTTCCAAACATTTCCCAGTTCAAAACAGAGAACCCCTCAAGTACTTTGTTGTTACTGGCCAGTCACACTGATAAGTTAAAAAACATTTTGTTTCAATGTGCTGTGTTGGCAACAAGAAAAAGGAAGATGAAATGGTGCAATACCTCACTGCTGATATAAACGATATTTCACATGTATAATATAGAAAAAAATAAGTCTCTTGTGCTACAGAGCACATACATCTGATATTTACTCCAGGCTGTATAACAGAATCTTTTGAATTTTGGTGGGATTACACCATGAAAAAATTCACCTAAAACTAATCAAGGCTTCCTAGGCTCTCAGTACAGACAAAGAAGAGAAAAAAAATTTGTTGAGAAAATTACTTGTTCCACTGGGCTATGTGCCTGGTATGAAATACTCCTGCAAGACGCCTCTTCTTCTCTGCTGACTATAAAGGGAGACTGAGGTGATCAGATTAGGCACAGAAATCTTACTCTGAGTCATAGTTAGGGAATTCTATCTATCTATCTGTCTGTCTGTCTGTCAGTCTGTCTATCTATCTGTCTGTCTATCTATCTATCTATCTATCTATCTATCTATCTATCTATCTAATCTGTCTGTCTATTTCTCTATTTATCTATCTACCTGCAATTCTTGAATAGAAAAATTGCAAAAAAAAAAAAACCAAATATATGTAGATATATGTTTTAACACTTCTGCTTCATAATTAGATTTCACTCATTAATGAGCAATATTGTTAGGATCACAATTCTCACTTGATACACCTCAAAAATAATAATAAAAACTTCTAGGCACTAGCAGTGTTGTAATTTCCATGGTACTTATGGCTCCAGTTAGCCCAATTTTATAACTGTCCCCTCCTTTCTGACTTCCAAACACTGAAATCATACATTTGGGTGGACTGTCGACTCCAACAGCAGAGAGCTTAAACGTGGAGCAGGATTGTCCACCTGTCATAGCTTTTGGTGTCCCTCTTTTTATTCATCAGGATTACAAATTGTTGTGGCAAAGGGTGGAACCTAGCTGGCCCCAGGGCTGGACCACTGACTCAGTTAATCCCTGTGTTGATGATGGCTAGAATTCATTATGTCACTGAGGGTATTTTGGCATCAGAGCAAAGGAGAATCCTGTTCTTAAGGAACAAAAAGATACATTTAGCTCCATAATACCAAAAGACAATATCACATTGAATTTTGCTCACAAAAGATTCAACACAAGAATTAGTAGGTGAGAGGTTTTATTATCCCATGGAAATGCTGGTCCTTGTGAATCAAACTCTGAAGTGCTCAGGCCAGCAAGAAGTCACAGAAAAGTCAGAGGGTCAAATGCGATTTTACCATAACCTGAAAACAAAGTCATTGTAACCAGAAGCTGAACTGTCCCAGCGATTTACACTAAGAACTGATGCACTGACGCAGACAGGTATGGACAAAGTCATATACAGCATCACTTAATGAAATGCAGACATGGGAACAGTGAAGAAATGTTTGAATAGAGAAATCAACAAGGAAAGAAATACATTTTACACAGTGGAAGAGGTGTAAATAGAACAGCAGAAGGACCAGGCTAAATGGCATCTTTGATTCTGAGACAGATTTTCACGGGTCTTCCTCATTTCTGAAATCTCTCATTTATTATTTACAATGAGGTTTTGGGGTTTTGGCAGATATGAGCACACCCGGGGTTTTGTTAAATATGGGTGTGATAGATGACAGTTGATAGCTGGTCTGTGCAGGGGTGGAAGTGATCATATGCTGCTTTGTAGTGTTGGTGGGGTCAATGACTTGACGTGCAACAGAAGACTGGAAGAGAAGAAAGAACACCTCTACACAAGCTTTGTGTCTGTGACAGACCAACAGTACTTGATGGCTAGAAGAATGCCTCTCAATTCATCCAGTTCAAAGTTTCAGGGCTGCTTCTCAGTCCTTATCTGGGGCAGCAAAACGCTCAAGATTTTGTTTGAATGACAACATATTAAAACTGTGAATCTTGCAGTGGTCAGATGATTTTTTCCATCCTACTGACAATTTTGGTCTCTAGAAAAAGCAGGGACCATCTTTCTGTGATTGTGTCCTGCCATCTCTCAGTCAGCATGCTGAAATGGAGCAAAGCAAAGACACATCTGCCAGATGAATGAGATTTATTTGTACAAATTGAAGAAGTTTTGTTCCACCATCCACAAAACTACACTAGGAATTAAGGAAATACTGACAGTGCCAGACAGCGCCCACGACCAGCTCCCCATCTTGGCCTTGCGGCTGTCAGGAGGCTGCTGTGAAGAGCAAAGCGCCCGTCGGTCACCACTTGCCCTCCCCCGGAGGGGTGGATGGAGAGAGCATCCGCGGCCGCCTTCTGCCCTGAAGGGACGAGGGGAGCGCCGCGGCCCCGCCTTGCCTTCGTCGTCGCGGGGGAGCTCCCTGACACAAACCGGAGCCACCGCCGACGGGAGTTAATCATTAAGTCCTCAGCAGATCCGCTCCTGGCCGGCTCACCTGAACCTCCCGGGCCTTCAGACGTGCCCTGTCCACTTCTGGGCTGACTGAGCACCGCGGCGGGAGGGGAAGCGGGAGGCAGGGACGGAGAGAACTCTCCACCGCCTCCCCCCAGCCACCTCCGCGCCCCCGTCCAAGGCGGAGCCCCCTCCGCGGACGCGGCCGTACCTGCCCTCAGGGGGGACAGGCAAACTCCCTGGAAGGCGCCGTAGGGCACACCTGTCCCCCGCTGCCACTCCCGCCTCGCCTCCTGCCCTTCACGTCGGCGCTGGGCTGATATCGTCTCCCTCCGAGGTGACACAGCCCCGGCCCATGTCTCAGCCGGCTCCCTCCGCGCCCTGAGGCCACCACCGCGCCAGCCCCGGCCCGTCCGGCCCCGGCCCCGGCCCCTCCCGCCTCCCATGGGGCAGAGCACGGGCCGGTGAGGAGCATGGCCAAAGGGCCGGAGCAGGAGGACGCCTTCTTGCACCTCCCGGTGCCCGGCGCGGCGCAGGAGGAGTGCTACGCGGGGCTGCTGCGGCCAGACTTGCTGCCCTGCGCCCGGGAGGGGCTGCCGGAGCCGGCGCTGCCCGCCGGCATCAAGGCAGGTGAGAGGCGGGTCGGGCAGCCGGGGCGAGGCGCTCGGGGTCCGGCGGGGGCGGCAGCCGGGCCCGGCCCCTCGGCCAAGGCGGCAGGAGGGAGGGGGCGGCGTGTGGCCGGACCTTAACGATGGCCCTGGGCTTCTCTTCTTGTCGCCCCCGGCGCTCAGAAACACACCTCAGCAGCGAAGCCTTCTCCTCGGAAGAAGAGGATGCCGATCCTCGCGACGGTGCGCTGACAGCTGCCGACCGGAGCCCCTCTGCGAAGAAGAGCATCACGCAGATCATGAAGGACAAGAAGAAGCAGACGCAGCTCACCCTGCAATGGTAGGGCTCCGGCGGAGAGCCCCCGCTGCCCACCCCGGTGGCCCCGGGCCCGCCTGCAGCACCGAGCCGCCAGACTCGGAGGGACCTTTCTCTAACAGCTGAGCCGGCAAGGAGGGTGACATCTCACAGCTCTTTTAGAATTATCTGTCATTTGTGGGGTGTTCGGTTAGTTGGTTTTGGGGTGTTTTAGTTTTGTGGGTTTTGTTTGTTTGTTTATTTTCGATAAGCCTCATCTACAATTATCAGTCCATCCATCCCTAAATTTCTGATTTTTGAAATTATCAGAGGTTTGTCAGTTAACACAAGTCTGTCTCAAATTCTCACAGCACATGGCTATTGATGAAATGTATAAACAAAATGTAGTAATGAAATATTACTGAAGAATTACGTTTCTGAATGGCTGCCTTAATTATCCTTTAAGGCTATGAGTTAAATTTTGACTGTGTTATACAGTGCTACTTTCACATTATATTCTACCACCCATGGAAGTTGTAACTTTGTTTAATTTTACTTGGGGGAAAAAGTTAACCAAATAGAAGGTCAAATTCTGCAGATATTAATTGACAAATGTTTCTGTTAAAGTGCACTTAAAGTTAGGGAGGAGTGCTGTTGAATGAAATAGGAACCAAAAGCAGACTATAAGTAAGATTTTGTTCCCCTTCCAACTGAAAAATTAGACTAATCCAAATTACTGAGTTTCTTAATCTAGTTTACATCTGACTTCTGAGTTTAAATGTCTAAGTCTGGTGAGTCAGTGCAAAATTATTCAGTATGCCATGTTTCCTACGCAGTATTTTCTTACAGATTGGTGCAATTTGAGAAATAAATTTATTGCACATCATACTAGGAGTAGTGAAGAATGTCAAATGATAAAGAAAAAAACAACAGGGTAGCAGTTAAATACCCAAGGGCTCCATTCAAATTAAGACAGCCAGCTTTTTACTTAGATTTTCAAAATTTTATTTTAATGACTATCACTCAGCATGTGCATTCTGAAACTGATTGGGAAGCTACATAAAAATTGACCTCCTTCAGAAAAGCCTGTTCTTTGTTTTTTTCAGTGTGGTTTGGTCAAGAAGCAGTTTCAGTTCAAGAGTGGAAATTAAAAACCAAAAGGAGGAAGAAAAGAGACATTAGCTCAGGTGTTAAGGATACAGTGGAACAGAAAATGCAAGTCTAGGTCCCTGCTCTTAAGTCCTTTCAGTGAACAGGCTTAAACTCATGTCTTCATAGTCTAGTTAGTGCTCTTATTTTCGGAGCAAGACTGGCTCTTAGGTGATGATAATGTAATTATTTATAAAACCAAAAAATGTTCAGACATTAAAAAGACTCATTGAGAAAAGGGACCTGGCTCCAGGTGTGGAGTCAGTCTGTAGTGTCTGTCTTGTTCAGCATGAAACTTGTGTGTATGCTCTGATGGAATTCTTCAGTAAAATTAATAACCAACCAACCAACCAACCAAACCCAAAAAACCACACAACTACAGAGAAATAGCATTACCAAAAAATGCAAAACACAATCAGGAGAAACAGCATGTTGCTTCTTGCTCTGGCAGTCTCTTTCTTCCACAGTTCTCTTTTCTTCCACAGGCTGGAAGAAAACTACATTGTCTGTGAAGGAGTTTGTTTACCAAGATGCATCCTTTATGCACATTATTTAGACTTCTGCAGAAAAGAGAAGCTGGAACCTGCCTGTGCTGCAACTTTTGGGAAGGTAACAAGTAAATGTCTTCATGATTTGTCAGATTAATTGTTTCATAGAATCACAATTTAGTACACTTATGTCAAAATCCCTCTGAAATTCACATGTTTTCTTTTGGTAAAATCAAGCTAACTACAACTACACTCTCTCATGTGAAGGGATTTCGTAACATCACCTTTAGGAGACTGAAGCTGAAATTCCCTTTGATTTATTGCTATTTCTTCCAAAAAGAAAAAAGCCTCTTCTCTGAGCGCTTTTTTTTTCCTTTTTGTTGATGACATTAATTGTTTATTTCCACAAAAATAGATCTGACAGGGAAGACATAATTATACTGAAGGCAGTGTAAAGCAAGATGTGACAGTAGAAGGAATACTGAAGGGGAATAAAAATTAATAACACAAAGAGCACCTGAATGAAAAATTGTTGATTCAACAATTTCTACTCTTCCCCGCAATTAATCCTGAAATAATTTAATGAAAGGAAGATGTGAACTCTCCAAATTAAATCCTGAGTATTTAGTGAAACAGGAAACCAAAAATGTTTCAAGGATCATCTCTATTTAAACACTACTCATCTAGTAATGGTTCATACATATCTAATTGCATTAATTTAATTGAATAATAATAATGGATTCAAAATCCAGTTTATAAAATGTACACTTCCTATTTTTTTCGTCTTGAATTGGATATACTGAGAAATTGTATGCCTAATTTTCATTACACAGTTTCAGAATAAATAAGAAAGGCAATAGCTTTCCACTTAAACATTGTTTTGACAGTAATCTGTTAACTGTATCTATTAGATCTACTTCTATTACTGAATTAATTTTTCAGATCACAATTTTCAAATAAAAATCAATTTATTTCTACTTGCTTGTCTTTGAAAACAGAGTTTGAGGGCAGAATTTTCCTTGGTTTTGTTTAGATCTCTGAAGCAAAAAATACAGTTGTACATTAGGAACTTGAACAAAATGGGATCCTAGTGAAGAAAACTAGATTTTAATATGTAAAAGTGAAAACACAAAGGGAGAACAGATGGGAAGACTGGAGATACACAGCAAGATGGATGAGAGTGGAAGAAGCCCTGCAGTGTGAAACATGCTTGATTGTTTATGTTGTGCATTAAGTGTCACAAATATTTATTGATGAACAACCTTAGACCATATATTTACACCACAATTTTTCTATGAACAGGTTGCTAAGAAAGAATACCAGTGTTAAAAATTAATACAGTTATTTTCTCTTTAGACCATTCGTCAGAAATTCCCTCTACTTACCACAAGGCGGCTTGGAACAAGGGGCCATTCAAAGTAAGGCACAATTACCTGTGTATCCGCTTATAGAACACATTTGAAGAATTATGTGTATTTTCAGGTCTCTTTAATATATACTAATCGGGATAAATATTGATTATTTAGATGATACACTGCAAGTGATAACTTTCATGTACATAAGAATGATACTCAGACTTGAGAGTTTGAATTTGAAAACATTATTGCAGGCATAATTTCTAAAATCAAACTGATTATGCTTCTAAATCTTGTCATTATATTGATAGATCCGTGCATTTGTTGCAAATACATGTCAAAATCCTAGATATAAAAAGCATTATATAATGCATATATCCTTTTTTACAGCTGTAAATCTTTCTAAAAATAGTGATTTTATTTCCCTTTTGCAAGCCTAGCAACTTTTTGTGTGAAACAATATGGATTCACTTAAATACTCTACAAAAAAACATTGTTTCAACTAGAGGAGAAGGTAAATGTCTGTTCTATGTTGTGGGTATCTTATAAAACTCTGAAAAGTACACAAACTATAGTGCAGTCATTTAATAAAAATATATCCAATTTATTTGTATATTTGATCTGTGGAATATTAGGTTGTAGGAATAGATTGCAGAAAATTCTGTGTCACTTATGGTGAAATTTTTATTAGTTCTGGTTGCAGCATTATGCTTTTGGCCATGATAATGTTAGTGTAAATCTGTTGTGAACAGTGGTAACAAATGTATTGCCTCACATGCATTTTGCTAATGAATAAGGTAGAAAACCAAAATAAAAGTCGTAATAGAAGAAACTTCGACATTCTGTTTTTTTGGGAAAACTTAATTTTTAACTACTTGGCCTTGAAAGACAAAGTTACTCAGCTCTTTCGGTAGTTTATAAGCAAAACTCAAAGCAATAGGAGACCGATAAGGAAATCCCTACAAGAGTGGTTTTCCTAAGTGCTTTGCAATATACTAGAACTATTTGAAAGATGCATTTTTGACTTTCATAA